>JAQQPU010022714.1:0-13804 GCA_029168905.1 Artemia sp. Kazakhstan ARC1039
CAAAAGTTATGTTGATACATAACTTAATTGTTAAAAACTAATAATAATTATGTACCCTAATAATTTATTTAATCACTGCAATATTTGTTCTTTTTACAACTTTTAAATAAGCATGCCAAGACTTTTATCTGAGAAGTCTTAACTGCAATTTAAAATAAAAATAAATCTTCCCTAACTAATAGATTTATACACTATAATTGAGCATTGTGATTAGTCTCCATATAAGGGCTTGGAAAAAGTTCATATAACATGACTTTGCTATTTACATTTCTATAATTTTTAATTTTTTTTACGATAACAATTCCATATCTATCAAAGTTTTAAAAATACATTTATAATTGTATGTATTTTCCCAATTACATTAATACAAATTTATATATCTTTTCCGTATACGACTATATACATTTTTTTATCTTTGTTTTACCACTTTGGTTCTATTTCGAACCCACTTGTTTCATTAACTGTCATTAGCTTACTATATGCCTGTTTGTTTATTCAGACTTTTGAGCTTTTTAATTCTTTTTGATTTTTTTTGGTACTTGAGACAGCTTTATAACGTTTTTCTCTGTAATCTCTTTTTTTCAGCTTTAATGTCCTTTTGAGATAAGATTCCATTTACAGCTTAGATCTGATAAGCTAAAAATTTTTGCTGTTCACCTTATACCTGTTAGCCATTATCAATTGACTCGTGCCTTTACTCTGAAGGTTTCCTTACCAGGGCTGCCTTCTGGTAGCCCCTTATAACGTTTCCAGGTCCTCTTGTCATCAGCTACAGCTAAATGGACTATTATGAGCCTGCACACATAATAATTAATTATTTATAGTATTGCCACACTTTTTGATTTGTGGCCACATTTTTCTCTGGGGCTATTCTTTTATCAAACAAAGTGGCCATTCTGCAGAAAATACCGTGCCTTCATGGGTCACAGTAATTTATTTTGAGACATACAAGTGACAATGATTATTTTCACTTTAACCTCCCAACTTTTAGTGGTCTTGTCTTAGGTTTTGACTTCAACTTAGGTTATTAAGGCTATTATGTGCCTTAATTTTAATTTTCTATGCCATGCTAGTTATTTTTTTCGAAAACGACTTCCACATAAGAGAGCACAATTTTCTCCTGTGTACTTGGAGCATTTCTCCAATATTTCCATTAATTTCTGCCCAAGTTAACCACTAAAATGTTGGCTCCGTAGTATTAATGCTACTTATTTTGTACGTATTTAGCACAAATTTTCAGACTATTCTCTTTCGGTCAGTTCAATATGTGCGTATAACAGAGTTTAAATGACTCCATTCAGTTTCTTCTCCTTTAATTTTGTCTGGATATATTTTCAACTTGAACCCTTCTCTTTTTTTTTGATTATTTATTTCAATGAAGCCTAAGGGTTTTTTCAAATTTTTTTTCAGTTTTTTTTCTCAGTAAAATATGTCTTTCCTAGGCCTATATTTGTATGTTTCACGTATTTTTTAAAAACCTTAACAAGTTTTTATGGTGATTTCCCTTCTATGGTCAAATTCATTATCTCCATATTTTTAAGAGGTGGGGGGAGGTGTCAAATTTTGCAACCTGTATTTTTTGACATTATTTAAATTTCTTCGTCCGAAAGTGTTCGTGTTAGAAAAGTACTGTATTTTTTTCAGTTGATTTTTAAAACACTTTTAAATAAGTTTTGCCCCGCATTTTCTAGTTCTCATTTCTTCATGAAAATGCAATTTTTACGACATACTGGTTACAGATTTTATTCTAGTTTTAATTACGATCTTATTTTATTTGCCAAAGAGAGACAACAATTCTCTTTGCAAGGCTACATAGCTTTGAATTCAATTTCCACTATCTGTGGTTTATTGATAAGCTTAAATAAGGAATGTTGTATGAATGAATTTCTGTTCATTACTGCAATTTTTTTGTTGTGTAATGTTATATTTTATTTTCAAAGAAAAAGTGGATACGTTTAGTTTGTGTTAGGGTTCAACGGATTGGGATTTGGGTGTTTGGGTTGGCACAGGTTAAAATCAATTGTTTAAACTAGGATTCTCCTGTGTCAGTTCGTTTTCTCAGATCCAATACAGCGCTAGAGTTAAAATTATTACCTTGAACTATTAATATGGTTTGCTTGCGACGATGGGGTTAATTTTTGGCTTATTCTTAATGGATTTTGTCGTTGGCTTTTACCTCTGGTAAATTTTTCGGTTATAATTTATTTTTATATTGCTTTTCGTTTCTTTTACCAAGTACCTTTTTTTGCTTTCTGAGCTTATTCTAAGTTTCCCTTAAATCTTTATAGTGCTTAATTATTATCTAATTTTTTTTCTTTTTACCTTTTGTAACCAAAAAAGAAAATTAATATATTAGACTATAACTAATTATAACGAGATTACAGCTAGCTTATACATGTAGTGCACTTAATGTAAACTCTTGCTGTTTTTCCTATTAATATTATTTTTAAATTTCTTTTAAAACAATTTTTTTTCAAATTAGACTGGAGTTACCACCTCAGAGAGTCAAAGGTCAGTAGATGTATTGCATGTACTTAACAACGAGAGACCAGCAGTGATTGAGCTCAACTCCAAATTTGCTAGCTTCCAATGACCCTATTTCCGTAGTTAAGCATCCTTCGTTTTTTTTTCAACAAACCACAATTCTTTTTTTAAATATACACATCAAAAGAATTGTCTTTAAAGCTGATTCTAAATATATAGTGTTTATTAAGTTTACCTTAACCCGTATAAAGTTAAGAATTTGGACGTTAATTATTGTAATATAAACTTTAACGTCCTGTGTAATTGTTTCCGTAATATTATTTCTATTTAGTTCCTGGATACAATCTACTTTTAGGCTAATTTGAATATAAGGGACTATTGGCTTCACTCTATTTGATTTCTACTATCAGACCGTGTTTTATCTGATATACACTCTACCTGATATTTGACTAAACTCTACTGATTTATAATCAGACTAGACTTGAGGATGATTCGTCATTGAGTAACCGTAACAGCGGACCAGAATTATCAATATTAGCTATCCCAAAAGGATGCATTTCCTTGTTTGTTTGTCCTAATGTGGCTTATATTCTATGTAAACAAGCACAACAGTTTTCATACACTGGTAGCTTTACATCTACATGGCTCGAAATCAGCCATGGTTTAAAATTCAAATTTGACTTTCTTCGGACGCATTTTGTGCGGCTAATTCAGAATTTGAACTTTTTCTAACACCATTATTCAGATGAAGGTCCTCTTTTTAGGTAAAGGAGACCCTTTTAAGACATATCCCCATGCCCCCATTTTCTGTGATTAACGGTTTCTTTCACCAAATTTCTCACCTTATGCAGAGTTCCCATCACAGCTGGGTAACAACTCTTTTTTTTTTCTTCCTTTGGCGACTTTTGCTAAGCTTCCACATTTGTTTTCTTACTTATAAGGTTACTTTTCTCGTTTTTTTCCAACCCTTTCATCAAGTACTTTAATTATATATTTATGTATCTTTATCTTCCCTTTGCTTGTGATGTTGTACAGCTTACCTAGTATTCGGGTTAGCTTTAACAAAGGTCTAATGCTTACAACGAGGTAAAATGCCATATTTTCGAAGCGTCTCTACTCCTAAAAACACTCGAAAATGGCAGCTTCTAACCTATGATTGTTCAGACCACAGTTTATGTGCTTCCTTTGCTAAATTGTAGCAGTGTTATCCTTGAACAATAAGTATATAGCCTCTATCTGTAGTAAGGATGACTTAGGACCATATTTGCTACTATTTTGTCTAAAATTCTTCTGTTTCTACTAGCGTTTCATCAAACCAGCTAGATTTTTTTTTATTTACGTATTATCTTTTATTTTATTATTTCAATTCGCAGCAAGAATACTTTATTATTTAGTGATACATGGCACTACTACATTGCATTTATTACTAACACTAAAAAAACTACTAATTATACACTTACTTCTATTTGCTAAAAACTAGATACTGTATTTTTTTCTATTTTACAATTCTTGATTGAGCCTTTTTTCCATTTTCTATATTATACCCAAACCTTTGGGGGGACACAAATCCATTTCTAATAGCCAAAGTTCGAGCAAAGCTGCTCGAAGTTTTACTAATTTGAGCGCCGCTAAAAGCGAAGTCCATTTAGTTTCCCCTTTTGACAAAGCCATTTCTGTTTCAATATACAATTTTTATTTAGTCGACTCGACCCAGTGTTTCCAACTTCCACCAGTTGTGGTAAGGCGTTATTAATGGTATATGGGTGATGTAATCGTAGATGCCTTTAATTCTCCCTTTATAGGGGAGGTAAACTCTGGCCCTAAGGTAGTTAAACTTTGGTAGCGTGTCTTAGGCTATGACCGAACTAATGAGGCGTACCAGCTGGGTATGTTCGAGGGGCTAAAGGTAGATTGTATAGAGGTTGTCCATAACTTAATACTTTTATTCAGTTAGCATATAATAATAACAGATATATCTTTTCCACTGGGACTGGCTGTCCCAAGTAGACCACAAGTCTCGGAAAAACTACAATAATATATAATAGAATATTTAGACACTTACAATGATCTGACAAGATTCCAAGGTATTTCTAAAAACAACGGACCAGAGGTCATTCCGGCATAAAGTTAGTATCAGTCTACCCCTTTCCATAAAATGTATCTTTTATACATTTTTATCAACCACACCTTCCTTTAACCAACCGACGCAATAGCTAGGAAGTGGTGATTTCTCAATTTCCCGTTAAGCCGAAACTTGGCAGGATATATTCCTTATCTTAATAAAAAATGGTATTTCTAAACTTTGTATTTGCGTCTTATTATACTTTTACTAGATTAATAATGAACTAAATTAGAAAGCTTTACCACATATCCTTTGTCAGATACATCAAATAGAATTGACAAAACCTGAATTTCAGAATGAATAAATGCTTTAACAACATACTTTATCGGATATGTTGGATAAAATTGACAAAATCTAAGTATCAGAGTGACTAAATTCTATATCAACACCCTTTTCTCGGATACATAGAATAAAATTGACAAATTCTAAGTGTTAGAGTGAATTTTTTTATCAACATCCTTTGCCAGATACATCGGATAAAATTGACAAAATCTAAATTTCAGAATGAATAAATTCATTATCAACATCCTTTGTCGGATATGTCGGATAAAATTGACAAAATCTAAGTATCAGAGTGAAAAAATTTTTTTATCAACATCCTTTGTCAGATACATCGAATAAAATTGATAAAATATAAGTTTCAGAGTGAATAAATTTTTTTTATCAACATCCTTTGTCAGATACATCAAATAAAATTGACATAATCTAAATTTCAGAATGAAAAACATCCTTTGTCGGATATGTTGGATAAAATTGACAGAATCTAAGTATCAGAGCTATTAAATTCTGTATCAACATCCCTTTCTCGGATACATGGGATAAAATTGACAAATTCTAAGTATCAGAGTGAATAAATTCATTATCAACATCCTTTGTCGGATAAGTCGGATAAAACTGACAGAATCTAAGTATCAGAGTGATTGAATTCCATATCAACATCCCTTTCTCGGATACATGGGATAAAATTGACAAAATCTAAGTATCAGAGTGAATAAATGCTTTATCAACATCCTTGAAATGCATTATCAACCTCATTTGTCGGCTATATCGGATAAAATTTAAAAAAATCTAAGTATCAGATTGATTAAATTCTATATCAACATCCCTTTCTCGAATACTTGGGATAAACTTGTCAAAATCTAAGTATCAGAGTTATTAAATTCTATATCAAAATCCCTTTCTCAGATATATGGGGTAAAATTGACAAAATCTAAGTATCAGAGTGAATAAATGCGTTATCAATATCCCTTAAATGCATTATCAACATCACATGTCAGATACATCGGATAAAATTGACAAAATCTAAGTACCATAAAGAATAAATTCGTTTTCAAAGTTTTTTTGGATACATCCATCCTTTGTCGGATATGTCGGATAAAATTGACAAAATCTATGTATCAGAGTGAATAATTTTTTTTATCAACATCCTTTACCAGAAACATCGAATAAAATTGATAAAATATAAGTGTCAGAGTGAATAAATTTTTTTTATCAACATCCTTTGCCAGATATATCAAATAAAATTGACACAATCTAAATTTTAGAATGAAACAACATCCTTTGTCGGATATGTTGGATAAAATTGACAGAATCTAAGTATCAGAGTTATTAAATTATATATCAACATCCCTTTCTTGGAGACATGGGATAAAATTGACAAAATCTAAGTATCAGAGTGAATAAATTCATTATCAACATCCTTTGTCAGATACGTCGGATAAAACTGACAGAATCTAAGTATCAGAGTGATTAAATTCCATATCAACATCCCTTTCTAGGATACATGGGATAAAATTGGAATAAGCATGGTGTTTGCTTATTCCAATGCATGTCTGGCCACTCTAAGTGAACCTAAATTAACTGAACTTTTGGAATATCTCTCTCACTATGACTGTGTTTCTGAGCGGGTGTGCTGCCATCTATAACCGGTCTAACCTAAATTCAACGTAACCACGCATGAAGTCAAAATGAATAGAACTTGGATTTTATGAATGTTATCTGATGTATCCGATAAAAACTTTGAAAACGAATTTATTCTGTCTGGTACTTAGATTTTGTCAATTTTATCCGATGTATCTGACATGTGATGTTGATAATGCATTCAAGGGATATTGATAAAGCATTTATTCACTCTGATACTTAGATTTTGTCAATTTTATCCCATGTATCTGAGAAAGGGGTGTTTATATAGAATTTAATAACTCTGATACTTAGATTTTGTCAAGTTTATCCCAAGTATTCGAGAAAGGCACGTTGATATAAAATTTAATCTGATACTTAGATTTTGTCAATTTTATCCGATAAAGCCGACAAATGATGTTGATAATGCATTTCAAGGATGTTGATAAAGCATATATTCACTCTGATACTTAGATTTTGTCAATTTTATCCCATGGATCTGAGAAAGGGATGTTGATATGGAATTTAATCACTCAGATACTTAGATTCTGTCACTTTTATCCGACATATCTGACAAAGGATGTTGATAATGAATTTATTCACTCTGATACTTAGATTTTGTCAATTTTATCCCATGTATCCGAGAAAGGGATGTTGATATAGAATTTAATAACTCTGACACTTAGATTCAGTCAATTTTATCCAACATATCCGACAAAGGATGTTGTTTCATTCTGAAATTTAGATTATGTCAATTTTATTTGATGTATCTGACAAAGGATGTTGATAAAAAAAAATATTCACTCTGACACTTATATTTTATCAATTTTATTCGATGTATCTGGCAAACGATGTTCATAAAAAAAATTAAACACTCTGATACTTAGATTTTGTCAATTTTATCCGACATATCCGACAAAGGATGGATGTGTCCGATAAAAACTTTGAAAACGAATTTATTCTTTCTGGTATTTAGATTTTGTCAATTTTATCCGATGTATCTGACATGTGATGTTGATAATGCATTTAAGGGATATTGATAATGCATTTATTCACTCTGATACTAAGATTTTGTCAATTTTATCCCATGTATCCGAGAAAGGGATGTTGATATGGAATTTAATCACTCTGATACTTAGACTCTGTCAGTTTTATCCGACATATCCGACAAAGGATGTTTAAAATGAATTTATTCACTCTGATACTTAGATTTTGTCAATTTTATCCCATGTATCCGAGAAAGGGATGTTGATATAGAATTTAATAACTCTGATACTTAGATTCTGTCAATTTTATCCAGAATATCCGACAAAGGATGTTGTTTCATTCTGAAATTTAGATTATGTCAATGTTATTTGATGTATCTGACAAAAGATGTAGATAAGAAAAAATTTATTCACTCCGACACTTATATTTTATCGATTTTATTCGATGTATTTGACAAAGGATGTTGATAAAAAAAGTTATTCACTCTGATACTTAGATTTTGTCAATTTTATCCCATGGATCTGAGAAAGGGATGTTGATATGGAATTTAATCATTCAGATACTTAGATTCTGTCACTTTTATCCGACATATCTGACAAAGGATGTTGATAATGAATTTATTCACTCTGCTACTTAGATTTTATAAATTTTATCCCATGTATCCGAGAAAGGGATGTTGATATGGAATTTAATCACCCTGATACTTAGATTCTGTCAGTTTTATCCTACATATCCGACAAAGGATGTTTAAAATGGATTTATTCACTCTGATACTTAGATTTTGTCAATTTTATCCTATGTATCCGAGAAAGGGATGTTGATATAGAATTTAATAACTCTGATACTTAGATTCTGTCAATTTTATCCAGCATATCCGACAAAGGATGTTGTTTCATTCTGAATTTTAGATTATGTCAATGTTATTTGATGTATTTGACAAAGGATGTATATAAGAAAAAATTTATTCACTCTGACACTTATATTTTATCAAGTTTATTCGATGTATCTGACAAAGGATGTTGATAAAAAAATTATTCACTCTGATACTTAGATTTTGTCAATTTTATCCTCCATATCCGACAAAGGATGTTGATAATGAATTTATGCATTCTGAAATTTAGATTTTGTCAATTTTATCCAATGTATCTGGCAAAGGATGTTGATAAAAAAAATTTATTCACTCTAACCCTTAGAATTTGTCAATTTTATTCTATGTACCCAAGAATAGGGTGTTGATATAGAATTTAGTCACTCTGATACTTAGATTTTGTCAATTTTGTCCGACATATCCGATAAAGGATGTTGTTAAAGCATTTATTCATTCTGAAATTTAGATTTTGTCAATTCTATTTGATGTATCTGACAAAGGATGTTGATAAAAAAATTTATTCACTCTGACACTTATATTTTATCAATTTTATTCGATGTATCTGGCAAAGGATGTTGATAAAAAAATTATTCACTCAGATACTTAGATTTTGTCAATTTTATCCGACATATCCGACAAAGGATGTTGATAATGAATTTATTCATTCTGAAATTTAGATTTTGTCAATTCTAGTTGATGTATCTGACAAAGGATGTTGATAAAAAAAATTATTCACTCTGACACTTACATTTTATCAATTTTATTCGATGTATCTGGCAAAGGATGTTGATAAAAAAAAATTATTCACTCGGATACTTAGATTTTGTCAATTTTATCCGACATATCCGACAAAGGATGTTGATAATAATTTATTCATTCTGAAATTTAGATTTTTCAATTTTATTTGATATATCTGACAAAGGATGTTGACAAAAAAATTTATTCACTCTGACACTTAGATTCTGTCAATTTTATCCTATGTATCCGAGAAAAGGATGTTGACAGAGAATTTAGTCACTCTGATACTTAGATTTTTTCAATTTTATTCGATGTATCTGGCAAAGGATGTTGATAAAAAAATTATTCACTTGGATATTTAGATTTTGTCAATTTTATCCGACATATCCGACAAAGGATGTTGATAATAAATTTATTCATTCTCAAATTTAGACTTTGTCAATTTTATTTGATGTATCCGACAAAGGATGTTGATAAAAAAAATTTATTCACTCTGACACTTAGATTCTGTCAATTTTATCCTATGTATCCGATAAAAGGATGTTGATATAGAATTTAGTCACTCTGATACTTAGATTTTGTCAATTTTATCCGACATATCCGATAAAGGATGTTGTTAAAGCATTTATTCATTCTGAAATTTAGATTTTGTCAACTTTATTTGATGTATCTGACAAAGCATGTTGATAAAAAAAATTTATTCACTCTGACACTTATATTTTATCAATTTTATTCGATGTATCTGGCAAAGGATGTTGTTAAAAAAAATATTCACTCTGATACTTGGATTTTGTCAATTTTATCTGACATATCCGACAAAGGATTTTGATAATGACTTTATTCACTCTAATACTTAGATTTTGTCAATTTTATCCGATGTATCTAGCAAAGGATGTTGATAAAAAAAATTCATTCACTCTTAAATTTGGATTTTGTCAATTTTATTTGATGTATCTGACAAAGGATGTTGATAAAAAAAAATTATTCACTCTGACACTTAGATTCTGTCAATTTTATCCTATGTATCCGAGAAAAGGATGTTGATATAGAATTTAGTCACTCTGATACTTAGATTTTGTCAATTTTATCCGACATATCCGATAAAGGATGTTGTTAAAGCATTTATTCATTCTGAAATTTAGATTTTGTCAACTTTTTTTGATGTATCTGACAAAGTATGTTGATAAAAAAAATTTATTCACTCTGACACTTATATTTTATCAATTTTATTCGATGTATCTGGCAAAGGATGTTGTTAAAAAAAAATATTCACTCTTATACTTGGATTTTGTCAATTTTATCTGACATATCCGACAAAGGATGTTGATAATGACTTTATTCACTCTGATACTTAAATTTTGTCAATTTTTTCCGATGTATCTGGCAAAGGATGTTGATAAAAAAAATTTATTCACTCTGAAATTTGGATTTTGTCAATTTTATTTGATGTATCTGACAAAGGATGTTGATAAAAAAAAATTATTCACTCTGACACTTAGATTCTGTCAATTTTATCCTATGTATCCGAGAATAGGATGTTGATATAAAATTTAGTCACTCTGATACTTAGATTTTGTCAATTTTATCTGACATATCCGATAAAGGATGTTGTTAAAGAATTTATTTATCTGAAATTTAGATTTTATCAATTTTATTTGGTGTATGTGACAAAGGGTGTTGAAAAAAAAATTTATTCACTCTGACACTTATATTTTTATCAATTTTATTCGATGTAGCTGGCAAAAGGATGTTGTTAAAAAAATTATTCACTCTGATACTTAGATTTTGTCAATTTTATCCGACATATCCGACAAAGGATGTTGATAATGAATTTATTCACTCTGATGAAAACAAACTATTTTTTTTTAATTTCGAAATTATTCAACTTTATTTATTTATTTATTTTTTTTGTACGTATCTTAAAATGACATAAAATATGCTTACAGCTCTAACAATTGTACTCTATGCTTGCTCAGAGACACCATGCGGCTTTCCCACTTATACTTTATGGCGGGTTATCGACACTATCTAGTTTATTGCATGTATTAAATCATTATTTTTCTACGCGACAGAACGATAAACACATAAGTCATATAATTAAAAAAAGTGAAGATGGAGCATTTTAATAAAGTGTTTTCACATGACAATGTTATTGTAGCATTGAATGCCGACAAGGAGAAGTATTTAAACTATGAAACAAGTACAAGTGGTAGCACTATTGGAAATGTATGCATGTATTTTCAGGACAGTAAGGAATTAAATTTCTTTGGATTACCGAAAAAATTCAACTCTTATGTTGATGGATATGCAAGATTGAGATCTCCAGAGATGATTGCACTCAAAGACAATTCCAACATAAAAATAATCCTTGATGATAGATGACAACTCCTTGCTACTGTTGCAGGTAACACATTATCTGCTGATACATCCTATCGTCAGCTTTCGGGTATTAGCATTCAACGGAAGATCAAAAAAAGAAAGACCTACTCTTCTACTAATTTGATAAATCATATCTTGTCTACGTGCCGAAACTCTTACATGTGTAAAAAAAATGTGATAATAGACAGTGAAATTGCCAGAAAAATAAAAAGAGCATTGGTAGAAAATATCACTATGGAATATAAAGATGAATCGATGAAAAACAAAGTACCAGCAAACGTTACTGCCATTGATCAAACAGTCAATGAACCAAATAATACCAAAGACGAAAAGCATATTGAGCCTGTTGATGACACACCAGTAAAAATTGTGTATGACTCAAAATGGAATAATGATTATTCTACTGATTACAAACTAAGAGAAGACAATAACTACAATAGCAATAGAGAACATGGTAAACTATTTTATGGAACGGATTCGAAATGTGCATCCTTTGTCGGATATTCTGAATAAAATTGACAGAATCTAAGTATCAGATTGAATAAATACTTTATCAAAATCATTTGTCGGATATGACGGATAAGCTTGACAAAATCTAAGTATCAGAGTGATTAAATTCTATATCAACATCCCCTTCTCGGATACATGGGATAAAATTGATAAAATCTAAGTATCAGAGTGAATAAATGCTTTATCAACATTCTCTAAATGCATTATCAACATCATTTGTCGGGTGTATCGGATAAAATTGACAAAATCTAAGTATCAGTTTGATTAAATTCTATATCAACAACCCTTTATCGAATACATGGGATAAAATTGACAAAATCTAAGTATCAGTTTGATTAAATTCTATATCAACAACCCTTTCTCGAATACATGGGATAAAATTGACAAAATCTAAGTATCGGATTGATTAAATTCTATATCAACAAACCTTTCTCGAATACATGGGATAAAATATTTTTTCTCAACATCTTTTATCAGATACATCGAATATAATTGACAAAATCTAAGTGTTAGAGTGAATAATTTTTTTATCAACGTCCTCTGTCAGATACATAGGATAAAATTAACAAAATCTAAGTATCAGACTGAATAAATCCTTTATCAACATCATTTGTCGGATATGTCGGAAAAATATTTTTTATCAAGGAAATATCTGAATGTGTTTAAGGTATAGTACGAATGGCTTGCAAAAAACACGAAAATACTATCAGAATGAATAAATTCTTTA
The DNA here is from genome assembly GCA_029168905.1 of Artemia sp. Kazakhstan ARC1039. Lineage (NCBI taxonomy): Eukaryota > Metazoa > Arthropoda > Branchiopoda > Anostraca > Artemiidae > Artemia > Artemia sp. Kazakhstan ARC1039. The sequence goes on from JAQQPU010022714.1 coordinate 12,715, forward strand.
TCGACATCCGTTGTTGGATATTTCATTATGAAAAAAATGTAAGTAGGTAAGTAAGTAAGTAACAAACTCTTCCTTGAATTCACCTGTTGGATACACAATACAGAAATTTAATTAAGGAAATTATGAAAAAAATTGAACAAATTCTGTATTAACATTCATTATCGATTGAAGTCGCTTCCTAGACAGACAATACAGCGATTTCACAAAATCTAAGTATAAGAGTGATTAAATTCTATAACAACATCCATTTCTCGGATACATAGGAAAAAGTTGACGAAATCTAAGTGTTAGAGTGAATAAATTTTTTGGGATCAACATCTTTTGTCAGATACATCGGATAAAATTGACAGAATCTAAGTATCAGAGTGAATAATTTTTTTTTATCAACATCCTTTGTCAGATACATCAAATAAAATTGACAAAATCTAAATTTAAGAATGAATAAATGCTTTAACAACATCCTTTATCGGATATGTCGGATCAAATTGACAAAATCTAAGTATCAGAGTGACTAAATTCTATATCAACATCCTTTTCTCGGATACATAGGATAAAATTGACAAATTCTAAGTGTTAGAGTGAATAATTTTTTTTATCAAAATCATTTGTCGGCTATATCGGATAAAATTGACAAACATCGACAAAAAAAATAAACATCAAACAAAATAACCAACAAACATAACATAACCAAGAAACAACATAACCATCAGCATAACATAACAATATAACATAACATCAACATAACATAACATCTAACAACATAACCATTAAAATAAAAACATAACAAAGAAATAAAATAACCATGAAACAACATCAACATAATATAGCCAACAATAACCATCAACATAAGAACATAACCATCAAACATAACATAACCAAGAAACAGCATAACATAACCACCATAACCATCAAAAACATCAACATAACATAATAACATAACACAACAACATAACCATCAAACACCAAACAACATCAAACAACATAACATAACCAACATACCACAAAGAAAGAAAAACGAGCAAAAATGGGGTTTTTATAGGCCAAATGAAGATACTGAAAAAACAAAGCGAATATTTCGAGAGGACAAACG
>JAQQPU010022715.1:1707-13802 GCA_029168905.1 Artemia sp. Kazakhstan ARC1039
AAATTCAAAATGAACTTTGAAAAATCGAGAGAATGTAACTGTGACAAAGTAAACCACAACAAACCACTACTGAAATATTCCAACCCCTGCATGTCAATGAAAGAAATTCAAAATGAACTTTCAAAAATTAAGAGAATGTAACTGTGACAAAGTAAACCACGATGTAACACTACTGAAATGTTCCAATTCTTGCATTTCAACGAAAGAAATTCAAAATGAACTTTGAAAAATCAAGAGAATTTAACTGTGACAAGGTAAACCACGACAAAACACTACTGAAATATTCCAACTCTTGGATTTCAACGAAAGAAATCGAAAATGAACTTTGAAAAATCAAATGAATGTAACTGTGAAATGGTAAACCACGACAAACCACTACTGAAATATTCCAACTATCCTAGTCGATTACGTCATTCTATGCCCATATATGGACTCCCATCATGACCTCCTGATAGAGTTCTACCGATTTTGTAATCAATTTCTCAGAAATCCAACTGTCCTAGTCGATTACGTCATTCTATGCCCATATATGGAGTCCCGTCATGACCTTCTGATAAGGTTTTATCGATTATGTAATCAATTTCTCAGAAATCCAACTGTCCTAGTCGATTACGTCATTCTATGCCCATATACAGAGTCCCGTCATGACCTTCTGATAAGGTTCTATCGATTATGTAATCAATTTCTCAGAAATCCATTTGTCCTAGTCGATTACGTCATTCTATGTCCATATATGGACCCCCTTTCACCAATTCCTGATAGAGTTCCACCGATTATGTAATCAATATCTCAGAAATCCATTTGTCCTAATCGATTACGTCATTCTATGCCCATAAATGATCGGATCAATAAAATTCCCAATCGATTACACAATCAATTTCTGAGAAATCCATTTCCCCTAGGGAGGCTATGCCCATATATGGTGCCCCGTCACGAGCTCATGACGTTAGGCTAGGTTACGCAATCAATTTCTCGGAAACGTGTTCTCCCTGGGGATTCCATGCCCATATATGGTGTGGGATCGGGACTGACAGCAGAGGATTCCTCCCTAGGGACTCTATGCCCATATATGGTGTGCTATCGGCATTAAACTAAATTGTAATTGGTAGCAGGGGTGACTCGTGGGACTTTAAGATAGCTTTCTACTGTTAGGGCACGTTCTATGGATGAAGGATGACAGATTGCCAAAAATTGTCATTTTTGGCCTACCTTCTAGGGCTAAACGGAAAGTAGGTCGTCCGCGGTTTGGATAGGAGGATGCCATAAAGAAAGATTTAAAGGAGATGAGAACTTCATGGGAGGGTCTAAAGAGGGAGGTTTTGAATAGATTGGGATGGAGGAGTAGCGTTTGTAGCTATATTGGCCTCAGGCAGATTGGTGCTGCGGTGAGTTGTTAGTAGTATTTATAGTAGACACTTCGTGATAACGAACTGTAAGCAAGGAGCAACCCGGATCAATACTAACTGAAACTCTAAAAAACAGAATTTGGATGCCAATAGATAAATATAAAAAAAATCGGCTTATATTGCTGATCCAATATATTAGTTTTATTAAGTTTAGTCCTATCCATCAAAGGCTACGAGCCTGAGAAAATTTACCTGATTTCAAAAATAGGGGAAACACCGCCCTAAAAGTCATAGAATCTTAATGAAAATGCCATCGTCAGGTTCAGCATATCAGAGAACCCTACTGTAAAGGTTTGAAGTTTCTATCTGTAAAAATAAGTTTTTTAGCTTCAAGAAATCACGGATGCGTGTTTACTTCTTTTTTCTTTTTTTCCCAGGGGTGTTCGTATCAACCCAGTGGTCCTAAAACATAGAAAGATGGCTCATTCGAACGGAAATTAAAGCTCTAGTTACCTTTTTAAGTGACCAAAAAGATTGGAGGGCAGCTAGGCCCCCTCTCGCGCCCTTTTCTGAAAATCATTCGATCAAAATTTCCAGATAGCCATTTTGTTCAGCATAGTTGAAAGGTCAAATAACTATGTCTTTGGAGATATCATGACCCCCCCCCCCCACATCCCTTGGGGAAAGGTCTTTAAGCTATAAAATTTGTCCTTTGTTTACGTATAGAATTTGTTATTGGGAAGTATGCGTACATTTACCGCGGGGGGGGGGGGAATTCTGCAGGAGGATTTTCACAGGGAGGAAAGTTTCCTGGGGGTCGAATTTTTTGGGGGAAATTTCAAACTGGGGGATTTTCCAGAATTCCTATACGAAATTCTTCTTATGTCTTGCTATCTCTTTGCTGGCTCAATTTTACGCTTGGAGATGTTAAGGTCAATTGTCTGCGGTAAATTTTCACCTGGATTGAATTGTCTAGAGAATATATCCACAGGGAGGAAAAAATTTTCCACGGGGGTGAAGCTAGATTTTCTGGCCTTATATAAAAAGCGATAAGAAATCAGAGGCAACGCTATAGCGTTACCTATAGTAAATGCCATACGACTCCAATGTTTTTTTTTATTTATTTTTCCTTTTCCCAGAGGCACTTCATATGAAAGAAGTTGTTGTATAAAATTTGGAGGGGGCTCATTCGACTGGAAATCGAAAGCTCTAATGACTTCCAGATTTCCTGGCGTTATTTAAAAAGCGATAAGAAATCAAAGGCAACGCTACAGCGTTGCCTATAGTAAAGGCCATACGGCTCCAATGCCTTATTATTTATTTTTCCTTTTCCCAGAGGTACTTCATATGGAAGGGGTTGTTGTATCAACTTTGGAGGGGCTCATTCGATTGGAAATTGAAAGTTCTAATACCCTTTTTAAGAGTCAAAAGTGATCGGAGAGTAACTATCGGATGCATCTTATAAAAATTTTGAGATATCAATTTTGTTAAAAGTAGTTCAAAGATCATATAACAAAGATCAAATGCAGGCGTTGTAATTTATACCCTGGGGGCGTATTTGGTGCTGATGAAAGGAATGCTCGTATAAACTTTAGAGGGCTCATTTGCTTGGACATTGAAAGGTCTAGTTCACTTTTAAGAGTCAAAAGAGATCGGAGGGTAACCAGCCCCCCACGTCCTTTTTTTTTACAAATTCATCCGATAAAAATTTGGAGATAGCGATTTTGTTAAAAATATTTCAAAGATCATATGACAAAAGCTTCGGTGTCACCACAACCCATCAGGGCCATGGGGCAGAAGCTGTATGTTATTCCCTGGGGACATATATGGTACCTATGGAAGAGATGCTCGTATAAACTTCAAAGAGCATTTGATTGGAAATTTAAAGTTCTAATACACTTTTTAAGAGTCAAAAGAGATAGGAGGGCAACTAGCCACCCCCTCATCTACGCCCTTTTTTCCTAAAATTTATCCAATAAAAACTTTGAGATAGCCATTTTTTTTAAATAGTTCAAATATCATATAACAAAAGCTCCGAGGTTAACACAGGCCCCCAGGGCCCTAGGGCAGAGGTTTTAAGCTATGCCCTGGGGGAATGTAGGGTTTTATGGAAGGGATGCTCGTAAAAACTTCAAAGAAGGCTTTTTGATTCGAAATTAAAAGTTGTAGTTCAGTTTTTGAGAGTAAAAAGAGATTGGAGAGCAACTAGACCCACCCCACACCCCTTTCCCCCCAAATGCGTCCTATAAAAACTTTGAGATAGCCATTTTGTTCAAAATACTTTACAAGTTAGATAAAAATACTCAGGTTTCGACACATCCCTCCATGGCCCAGGGGCAGGCGTTGTAAGTTTTGCCCTGGGGCATACATTGTTCTTATGAAAGGGATGTTCGTATAAAATTCAGAAGGGGCTCTTTTGATTGGAAATTGAAATTTCGAGTTCACTTTTTAAGAGTCAAAAGAGATCCGAGGGTAACTAGCCCCCCACACCTTTTTTCCAAACCCATCCGATGAAAATTTTGAGATAGCCATTTTGTTAAAAATAGTTCAAAGATCGGATAAGAAAAACTCTGGTGTCAATACAACCCCCCAGGAGTCAGGACCCGGGGGTAGACAGTGTAAATTATGCCCTGAGGGCATGTATGATTCTTATGAAAGGGATGCTCTTATAAATTTCCTAGAGGGCTCATTTGATTAGAGATGAAAGTTCCCCCCACACCAGTTTTTCCCCAAACCCATCCGATAACAATTTTGAGATACCCATTTTGTTAAAAATAATTCAAAGGTCAGATAAGAAAAACTCCTGTGTCGATGTAACCCCCCCGAGCTCTGGGGTAGGCGTCGTAAGTAATAATATAGGAACATATATGGTTCTTATGGAAGGGATGCTCGTATAAACTACGGAGAGGGCTCATTTGATTGGGGTTTTAAGGTTCTCGTTCACTTTTTAAGAGTCAAAAGAGATCGGAGGGCAACCAGGTTCACCCTCTCCACGCCCCATTTTCCTCAAGCCCATCTAATAAGAGCTTTGGGAGAGTCATTTTTTCAAAATGGTTCAAAGATAATATAACAAAATCTTTGGGGTTGACAAAATCCTTCAGGGCCCGGAGCAGGTGTCTTAAGTTATGCCCGGGGGCATATAATGCTGCTATGGAAGGTAAGCTCGTATAAACTTCAGAGAGGGCTCATTTGATTAGAAATTTAAAGTTCTAGTTCAGTTTTTTAAGAATCAAAAGAGATCAGGGGGCAATTTTGCTAAAAATAGTTCAAAGGTCAGATATAAGAAAACTCCGGTGTCGACAGAACCCCGAAGGGCCCGGGGACAGGTGTTGCAAGTTATGCCCTGGGGGTATATATCGTTCTTATGGAAGAAATGCTGGTATAAAGTTCAGAGAGGGCTCATTTGAATGGAAATTGAAAGTTTTAGTTCAATTTTACGGAGTCAAAAGAGATCGGAGGGCAACTAGCCCCATCCTACGTTCTTTTTCCCCTAACCCACCTGATACAGATTTTGAGATAGCCATTTTTTCAAAATAGTTCAAAAGTCAGATTAAAAAAAACTCCGGTGTCGAAAAAAAACCCAGGGCCCAGGGGAAGGCGTTGTAAGCTATGTCCTGGGGCCGTATTTTGTTCTTATGAAAGTTATGCCCATATAAACTTCAGAGAGGGTTGATCCGATTGGAAATTAAAAGTTCTAGTTGACTTTCTTAGTGTCAATATAGATCAGAAGGCAACTAGTCCCCCCCACGCCCCTTTTCCCCCAAATGCATCCTATAAAGTTTTGGGGTAGCCATTTTGTTAAAAATAGTTCAAAAGTGACAAAAAACCAACAAAGAGAAAAATCTCTAAAAAAAAAACAAACAAACGAGACTGTGGCCAGTGGAGAGAAAAGAAAACAACAGAAACAAAAACAAAGATCTTTCAGTTCAAAAGTGGGATAACAAATTCTCAGGTTTTGACAAAACCTCCTATTGCCCGGGGGCAGGCGTTGTAAGTTATGCCCTGGGGTATATATGGTTCTTATGAAAGGGATGTTCGTATAAAATTCAGAAATTTTTATCTGGTTGGAAATTAAAAGTTCTAGTTCACTTACTTAGAGTCAATATAGATCGGAGGGCAACTAGCCCCTCCACGCCTTTTCTTCCCCAAACCCATCCGATAAAAACTTTGAGGTGACCATTTTGTTAAGAATTGTTCAAACATCAGATATTAAAACTCTGGGGTCAACACAACCCCTTTGGCTTGGGGAGAGGTGTTGCAAGTTATGCCCTGGGGGCATATATGGTTCTTATAGGAGGGATGCTTGTATAGACTTCAGATAGGGTTAATTTGATGGAAAGTGGAAAGTTATAGTTCACTGTTAAAGAGTGAAAAGAGATCGAAGGGCAATTAGCCCCCTCCCCACGCCCTTTTTTCCCCAAACCAATCTGATTAAAATTTTGAGATAGCCATTTTGTTAAAAATAATTCAAATATCAGATAATAAAATTCAGAGATTGACACAAAACCATTTTTTTACTTTGATATTGCTACTTTGATACTATTTTTGATACTTTGATGAACATTTAATTTTGAAAAATAATCTTGATTTGGAAATAAGGAATTTTTAAAAACTTGAAGCTTTTTGCAATTAAAAACGAACAAAAAATAATTTAAAAAGTACTTTCCGAAAAAGAAGTTTTTCAAAGAAAAGTAAAGGCCATTTTAAACTTAAGATACAAATACCTCTAAAAATTCAAATTCAAAACGACCAGAATTTACTATTAAAGAATAAATAAAACCCAAACGAACAGAAATTAAATAAATGTCAGATATGAAAATCAGATAATAAAACTTTGAGATTGACACAAAACCATTTTTTTACTTTGATATTGCTACTTTGATACTAGTTTTGATACTTTGATGAACATTTAATTTTGAAAAAAGCTTAATTTTGAAATAAGGAATTTTTAAAAACTTGAAGCTTTTTGCAATTAAAAACTAGCAAAAAATAGTTTAAAAAGTACTTTCCGAAAAAGAAGTTTCTCAAAGAAAAGTAAAAGCCATTTTAAACTTAGATACGAATACCTGTTAAAATTCAAATTCAAAACCACCAGAATTTACTATTAAAGAATAAATAAAACCTAAAACGAACAGAAATTAAATAAAAATTATAGCAAAAAAGAAAAAAAAAACACAACACAACAAGTAATAGTATAAATGAATAAATAAATCTTAAAGCGAGTAATACTTAAAGTGAATATGCAAATCAAGCTTAAAACGAAAAAAATATTTTGCTATTGAAGTATAATTGAAACCCATAATGAACAGAAATTAAATAAACAATCAATGCAAACAAACATACAATAGAAACTAATTTAAATGAATAAATAAATCTTAAGACGAGTGAAACTTAAATTGAATATGCAAATCAAGCTTAAAACGAACTAAAATCACTACAAACAAGTGTTTGGGCATGGCCTCCTTCTCTCTTCCCTTCAAAACAAAATCAAATTGAATATTTGATATATAATGATACTAATTGTTGAAAGACGCATCAGTTCAAGATTTAATTTTACTGTAATTTTATTTTCATTTTCAATGCTGTAAGAACTGGAAAAGAAAATATTTGTAATATAATCCGTTTTCAGTGAAGCACCAATAACGCAGTAGGCTTTAGGTTTTTACAGTTAAACCGTAAATAGGTTAAATCAATCAACACGGTTTGAACTTCAAGAGTAGTTTAAAGTTTCTTGAATATCATTTTAAAATTTGTCTATAGGATCATTGAAAGTAATATGTTCAGTATAAGTTCAATTCAAATATTTAAATTATAGCAGAAAAAGGGGAATGCTAATCGAATTTTGAGTATAAAAAGATAATTATAAAAATAAGGAAATATATTTTCACAAATGAACACGCAGAAATTTATGCACAAAAATTATCTTTTAACTTTTACAATCGCTTTTTTTAAATATATTTTTTTGTGAATTTCTGTAGGTAGAAAATTTCTTAATATACTATCCTAATCTTAACAGTACTAACGGAGAAAATATACTTATCGGGCTAACGTCCTATTTTTTAAATAATCCTATAGCAAACCGGAGTTTTTGAAGCACGATTCATGCTATTAAAGTGTAGTATTTCTGAGTCCAGTTGAGATGAGGACTATTTTAGAAAATTCTCTTTTTTGGGGAAGCTTTTGGTTCCTTTACGTGTACGTAAAGTACTGAAATACCCTTACAAGCGTCTTTTTTTTCTTCGATATATTTGCTTACTTGGTTATTCCGTGTAAGCAGGAAATTGCCAAATTTATGGCAAATCCAGGTAAGAATTTTTTTTTGAAACGCTTTTTGGGTCTCATTACAAAAATGACGTTCATCGCAGGTAACCACTGGGTTGATACGATCACCCCTGAAAAAAAAACAACAAACAAATAAACACGCATCCGTGATCTTTCTTCTGGCAAAAAATGCAAAATTCCACATTTTTGTAGATTGGAGCTTGAAACCTCTGCAGTAGGGTTCTCTGATACGCTGAATATGATGGTATTATTTCCATTAAGTTTCTTTAGCTTTTAGGGGGTCTTTCCCCCTTTTTTCAAAAATCATCCAAATTTTCTCAGGCGCGTAACTTTTGATAGGTTGGATTAAAATTGATGAAACTTATATATTTGAAATTAGCATCAAAGTTCGCTTCTTTTGATGCATCTATTGGTATCAAAATTTCGTTTTCTACAGTTTCGGTTGCCATTGAGCCGGGTCGCTCCTTACTTACAGTACGTTACCACGAACTGTTTGATAATATAGCGCGTGTGTTCTAGATAGTACATAAGTACCAAAGTATGTCCCGGGAAGGTATTTTGAAGTGCCTACCTCCACTCCTTCTCCCTCTAGATGGTCCTTAAATTTGCCTACATGACAGTTCTATACTTATTGAAATTTTGACAAAACAACATTTTACCTTAATTCTCAGTTATCAGTTTCTTTTTCTCAAGGTTTAGTTCCAAAAATGCAATTCCTGTTATTTGAGTAGAATTTTAAGCCACATCAATGTTTTTTCTTCAAAATTTAGGAAATTTATTTTCATATCTTTAAAATCGTATAAATTGGGATTGAACAAAGTTGTGAAGCTGAAAACAATTTTGTTGTACTTCATCTAAGCAGAAGATCTATTTTGCAAGGTTTCAATTTTATAACACACAGATTTGATGAGGCGGCGAACAAGAGATTTGATGAGATCTGATGAGCAAGTCAAAGGTATTCAGAAAAGACAGGATTCGTGGCATTATTATTGCAACCGTTCAGCTCTGGAGGTAGAACAAAGGGGGAAATCTTTCTTTTATTTGTGCCTCGATTTGATTTCATCTTCATTTCAGGTCCTTGTGTCACTGTTTTCCTGATTGGAAGATATTTTTTACTCAAGTGTCTTCTGTCGGCCTGCTACTACGCCATTGATTTACTGATTACATTGATTTACTACTAGAACTTTTTAGGGTGATCTTTAATGGCTCATTTGAAAACGTTTGCTCATATCTAAGTGACTTTTATCAATTCTACCATTCATAAGTGAGATATAGCACTGAAAACAAAATTTTTAATGCCACTTCTTAAGTGGAAAATCTTGGAAGCATAAAACGTTATCGTTGTAATAATTATGGGCCAAAACCCTTAACTGGAGATTTGCAAGAACACCTCCTGAAACTTCCTCGTCCAGTCCTCCTTAATAAGCTACACAATTAAAGTCCTACAAACACCAATATATTAAATTACATTATTAGAGATGTGGTTCTGTCAGTACAGCGCTAGACTTAAAATTAGATTATCATGCGTTCGATTCCAGCTTGGATTTTTTTTTCAATCATGGTCTGTCCCTTCTTATGATTACTTTTCAGATAATCCACTATTTTTGTAAACGTGATGCACTCATATTATAAGGCATATCCCAGGATGGCATATTTTAAACCTATTACTCATATCTACGTGCTTTTTATCAATTTTACCATCCAAAAGTTCCATATAGCACTTAAAGTCGGCTGAGTAAAAACAACTTTTTCCTCATCAAAAAACAAACGTACCTGAAAAACATGTATTGTTTTGTGAAGTATGGATAATGAAATTTATGTTATAGACTGAAAGTTTTTCTTAGCTGTCAAGGTTTTTTGCAGTGTTTTTTAGGGCTGTCTTATCTCCCCTAGATCAGTGATAATTAGAAATTATATTAAAAATAATTTTTCAACTGAAACTAAGAAGTGTCATTAAAACTTAAAACGAACATAAATTATTCCGTATAAATAAAAAAGATCATAGCAGCGATTTTTCTGCATTAAATTTTAATCTAAAACGAACAAAGATTAATTTAAAAACAACAAAGTTTTTCCGAGGGAAGTAAAGAGCGAATTTGAAAATTAAAACGGACAAAAATTATCACTTCACAGCCTATTTAATATATATTAATATAACTAGTACAAATAAACCAAATAATTATGTTTCCCTATGCTTTTATCATTATACAAAGCTAGCGCTTTACTGAAAACACAAGTGTAGTATAAAAAAGAGGATTATTGATTTAAGAGTCAAAAGTGAGTATGTAGCCTGACAACAATGAACGAATTTACCCTCCAGTGTTGAACTATCCACAAATTTCTGCAAGTTGTATAAAAATGTAACGAAACTTGATGGTATAATTTAATATTTCCATTTTTAACAAATTTGCTCTAATTAGCCATGTTTTATTCTTCTATTTTTTTTTCTCTCTTTCAGTGTTACTTTAATTTTTTTTTCTCTTGGTCCTTAACAAGTTATCTTCTAGGATCTTTATTGTTATTAATGTTTGTGTTATGTTTTTATTCGAATAAATTGAATTGAATTGAATTTATAAAGCTTTTCATAGTCTTACACCAGTTGTGACATTAGTAACTTTCAGTATACAATTAAAATTATCTTAAAAACATAAGCGTAAAACGGAATATTTTTTAAATACCGCAAAGTAACTAAACAGCATACAGAAATATTGGATTGATTTATCAAGCAGCATTTTGCTCTCACCAGCTATAATACCAATAGTGGGTAATATACTGTCTTAAATTGTAAGAAATATGCTTTAGTATCCTTTGAAATGAAGATCAAATAATACATAATATGAACTCTGGAAATCCGATTATTTCTCTCTATTCACGAGTGAATTTCATTCTATGATACAAATTCTAAAGCTATTATAAAGTCCTAACACTATCAAGATGGCCTTACTTCGAACTTGTGTACAAACTAATCATGACATGCCCTTTTAAGAACCAAAACGAGAGCCAATCATTGAACTGAGCCATTGTGCAGAAGTGATACCAAATTAAACGTAAAAAAATAAAGAAAATCCTAAAATAGATTGTTGCTTTATCTTAAAAGGCGTTGATAATATTTTGATTCTATAAAAGGTGTCCTTAATTGGTTTGCTTTTACTGTACCAAAACTCCTATATTATTTTGTGTTTTCAGTAAAACGCTAGTTTTGTATAATCATAAAAGCATAGAGAAACATAAATAGTTTGTTTATTTGTACTAGTTATATTTAAAATATATTAAATAGGCTGTGAAGTAATAATTTTGGTCCGTTTTGAGTTTCAAATTCGCTTTCCCTCGGAAAAACTTTATTTTTTTTAAATTAATACAAGTAAGTGACTTTGAATAGCTAGTATACTGACGGTTACTTAGGTTGCTTGACTAGTATTATAGTTTAAAAAAAAATTAAAAGAAATAACAGAGGTATATATGTTTAGATAATGCAAATTAAGTAAGGTAGATACGTAAATCAAAAACAAATCCACCAAAATATAAGCGAATTACTTGCAATGTAATGACAGTGTGAGGGATTAAAGAAATATTTTGAGATTTTAGGGAGTGAATACCCCTTCCCCTCCCCCCCCAAAAAAAATTTTGCGAAGGTTAACTTAGACCCTAGCACCCCCCCCCCCTCCGTCTTTCCCACTTTGCCTAGGTGCCTATGTGTATTATATTAATATTAGTTTCTACTATATCTAGGGGCCTTTAGATCCTCTTTCTTCTGGAAAATTATTATCTATTGCCCATCCAAAAGCCAAATCAATCAAATTCATTCTTTATTTTCCTGTAATTTGTTCCAAGAACTAAAAAAAGATTGAAAAATAACAATGGAAAAAAATTAATTGCACAGAAATGAAAAAAAGCCTGTGCACAAAAAGAAAATTACTTTTTAAAAGTTGATTTGGCTAAACACTTGGATGCAGTAGTTTGTTTCAAGGGGCACAAATTTGTTTTTAGTTTAATTTATTCATTGATGGTGATTTGTGTTAGTTTTACCCTTAAGAATCATTTGAATTTTCGTGCTCATTTTTGGCTTAATGAACGTCTTTACTCTTCTTTGACAAATTTGCTTTGTGGAATAAGAATTTTAAATGATTTTTTATGTTTATTTATTATTAACGGAGTCTTTTTCATGGAAAACATATTTCAATCTTTTTTTTTTAGACTCCATATTTTTTATTTTGAAGATTATTTGACTTTATTTCTTTATGAGGCTCTTTACTTTTCTTTAAAAACATGTTTTGGGAATAAGGTTCTTTACACTTAATTTTTACAAAAAAACCTTACGTGAACGTCGTTAAGAATTTTATTTTAAGGTATGTCGTTGCAAGATTCTAGGTCCCCTGGCCATCATCTGCCAAATTAGTCCCATAAAAAGAGTGTTTCACGAGGGCGCTGCCAGTAGTATCCATGTATAAGGTCCTAATTACACATGGA
>JAQQPU010022716.1:0-13802 GCA_029168905.1 Artemia sp. Kazakhstan ARC1039
ACTACTACATACTATTACTACTGCAACTACTATTACCACGGGTACTACACTACTATTACTACCGGTGCTACTACTACTGCTACTTAGGCTAACGGTGTTAAGGCGAAAGCTTTGGGCAAAATTGGAACTGTATTGACCTAGTTCGAAACACACTACGCCCACACAGGTTTTCAGAAGGACATGTCAGCAATATTTCAAAAACGTTCGATTGTATTAAGGTTGAAACTTTCATCGTTTGTTGAAGGAAATGTTGAAGAAAACCAAAGCTGCTATGTGCATACTGCTAGTAATGCTACTATTGCTACAACAAAAGCTAAGGGTATTTAGATGAAGCTTTCAAGGAATATTTAGGTGGATGATGAACTAAATCAAAACGAACTACTTCTTTTGTTTAGTATGTTAAACGGTCCATTAACTATATCTCCAGGGGTATTGGGTATGTCAACCCTCCACAGTTATACAATTTGCCCATTATCCTTTAAAACTATTTCAAAAGGCACTGTCTGTATAATGGTTGCCAATAAGACATCTCAGCAATACCCCTAGATCAACTGAGGTTATTAAGTTGAAACTTTCAGGGGTACTACTATTTCTTTTTCTGCTCTTCAATCTAACTAAACCAAAAGAGTGTAAGTGTGTCCGGGTTGTAGAAGATCATAGAAAGAATCTTTTTAAGATGGTATTACGTTTTATTTTTCAGGTCAACTAGAGGAGGTATAAAACTATATTAAACATGTTTGTGTCAAGATTTTCAAAGGGCTGCATGTTGCTAAAAATTGTTGAAAAAATTATTCCAATATACAAATAGCACGCCAAATTATTGATTGTTACAGAAAAAACAGAAAAGATATACAATATGATCTTCGTTTTCCATCAAAAAGACTGTTTCAGTAAAAAACGAACAGAAATTATGTTAAAAACACTTTTTTAGAAAATAGATTATTCAAAGAAAACTAAAGAACTCCATTAAACCCAACATAAGCCGAAATAAAATCAAATAATCTACCGAGCGTCAAACTACCGCAAATCACCATCAATAAATAAATAAAATCCAAAACGAATAGAAATTGCAATAAATAACCGAGTCAAACTAAAAAAAAGCAGAAATTAACATGAGTGGGGTTGACAACCCCCACACCTTCTCAAGGCCACTACATAATTTCTACTTTACTGAAAAAAAAAACACATTTTGAATGTTTTCACTTTTCAACTTTAATAAATTCAAAATTATTAAGACTTTAAAGGATAAATATCAGCATACGTATATTAAACTGACGATGTACATTCATTTGTACTTTTTTTTAGTAAAGTACCAATTATGTAGTGGCCTTGAGTAGGTATGGGGGTTTTCAGCCCTACTCATGTTAATTTCTGCTTTTTGGTTTGACTCGGTTATTTATTGCAATTTCTGTTCGTTTTCGGTTTAATCTATTTATTGATGTTGTTTTTTGGTAGTTTTACGCTCGGTAGATTATTTGATTTTATTTCTGTTTATCTTGGGTTTAATGGAGCTCTTTACTTTTTGTTTGAAAATTTATTTTGTGGAAATTTTTTTTTTAATTATTAACAGGACAGATCAACTGAAATTTGAACGACAAGAGTAGACTGATACGTTTGAGCTTTGACATTCAAATTAGTAGTCTTCAATACAATATATTATTATTTTGGAATGGATTTTCACCCGTCTTTCTTTTCACTGAGCGAAGTATAGTCCACTGGTACTAAATATATAAAGAGCCAAATGGAAAAGGATTTACGGGAATTCATTTCGACTTTTCCGAGAACACAAGATTTTGACGATTAGGCTAATGTAGCGGTAGGAGCGATTTTTTCGGGCTGATATCGCCTTTCAGTGACACCCCAAGTTTGTGCAAGAAGCAAGGATTTACGTTCTTTTTCCGACTATCGCAGAACTACTAAATTGTGGGGTTAATTTAGATAATATTTCAAAAGATCATCAGATTTAATTTCAACGACAAATCACAAATTCACGCTAGAAAAGAAACAATATAATTTTTAATCACATCACTTCAGCCAGATTGAGATTTTTCCAGACTATTGAAGCCAAATTGACCAGATTTAATTTACTTCTTAAACAGAGGCTAATACCATTTACCCTGATTGGTTACCATAGTATAAGGTCTCATCAGTACGGTGACTAATGGTATAAAATAGCAGAGAGGTGATACGAAGTGCAGATGACCACTGTTGCCATATTGGCTTATTTCGTTTGATATTGACTTTCGTTTGATGTGATTTCGTTTATTGAAACATGGAACGATTATTCTCCTATATCACCTCTCCCAGGGTATTTGGTTGAACAGGTTATGCGTAAACCAGCAAAAAATAATAGACATTATGGTGGTATTTTGGTTTTGATTAAATCATCAGCTATTGATGGTTATGAAAGAGTTAATAGTAGATCTGAAAATTTACTTTGGCTACGTATTTGTTTTAAACGTGGGAAGAGATTAATTTTGGGCGTTGTGTATATCCCTCCACAAAATAGTTCTTATAATCGAGAAAATACTTGGGAAATTTTAGATGATGAATTGTCGCTAATACAAGAAAGTTATAGTGATTTTGAGTGCGTTTTGATGGGGGATTTCAATGCTTATACCGGCGTTGAGGTTGAGGTTCCTGATTTATTAATCCCAGATTTAGGGGATTTGGTCCCAATTTGTTGTAGATTACCGCGAAGTAATAAGGATGAAAAAAGAAAAATAAATGTTTGGGGAAGAAAGCTCCTGGCGCTTTGTGGGGAACATGGTCTGATCATTGCGAATGGAAGGTTTGGAAATGATAAGGGTCTGGGCGAGTTCACCTGCCTTTCGGGCCCAACTCCAAGTGTTGCAGATTATGTGCTGATTAATACGAAATTTGTACCTGAATCGATTGATATTGAGGTACTAGATTTAGTTGGATCCGATCATAGAGCTATTAAGCTTGAGCTGAAGACTGGGAAGTTTCAGGATGTTGTTCCTCGAGTTAGAAATTTATCTAATGGGGAGCTTAGATTAGAGGGCTTAGGAAAAAGAATTAGATATGATTTAAATGATAATGATTTTGAAAATTTTAAAAGGGAGCTTATGAAGTTGCATATAACAAATAAGTTGAAAGCGTTAGAAGAAGATGGAAAAGATATACATGGTATAATTATGGAGTTAAATGAAATAATTTGCAGTTGTGCAGCATTGTGTAATCTGAATAAAAATGAAAATAAAAACGAGCGATATTTTGATTTGGACTGTAAGTTAATGAAAGAAAAGGTCAGATATTTATTGAGTCTTTTAAAAGATTGTGATAAACCGGAAGAGCAAAGTTTAAGATTAGCCGAATATAAAGATAAAAGAAGAGATTATAAAAGGTTAATTAAAAGGAAAAAAAAGAGTTTGAGATTAAGAAGAAACTGGATATTGCAAATTGTTTTAGAAATAAAGATTTTAAGAAGTTTTGGGGTTATATAAGGAATGATATTGGAAATGAAAAAGGAAAGACACAGGGTGGTTCCAGACACCAACTCATGGCCTGATTACCTAGAAAGCATGGAAGGTGATTGCGCAGAATTACAAGAGGTAACACATACCACAGAGATGGTTGTTTATCCCATGAAGGAACATGATTATGATTTAGTAGGGGAAGTGACTAATGATGAGGTTAAGTTTGTATTCAAGAATTTAAAAGGAGGTTCGGCTGCAGGTGTTGATGGTGTACCAATAACGTTATTTAAGAATTTTCTTTCAATTTTTATGTCGATAATCGTTTTTCTTTGAAATAAGGTGTTAACTTCAGGACAATGGCCAAATGAGTGGAAGAGATCATTGCTTATGCCGCTTTTTAAGAGAAGTAACCCTAAGTTGCACATAAATTATCGTTTAATAGCGCTAGTCCCTGCTTTAAGTAAGAAAATGGAGAAAATACTAGATACAAGGCTTTCTAAATGGTTAAATAAAAATAATATAATACATGAAGAACAAGGAGGTTTTAGAACGGGGTACGGGACGGTAGATACAATATTTATTTTAAAGGCATTAATTGATAAATACGGAAAGGGAAAAACTTGTCTTTATGTGGGATTTCTGGACCTCCACAAGGCGTTTGACATTGTCGACAGAGAGCTATTAAAGGATGTCCTGGTTAGAATTGGCCTCCCTCATTTGTTTGTGAGGTTGATAGTGAGTATGTATATTTGTGTGAGTGGAATCGTGTTAGTTGGTAACAGGTTTTCTAGGTTTTTTAATATTAAGCTGGGTGTAAAACAAGGCAGCACTCTTTCTCCTAAATTGTTTAACATTTTTATAAATGATGTTGTTGATTATCTAGAGAATAGATGGGCTCCGAATGTTAGTCTAGGGACCCATAAACTATCACTACTATTATTTGCAGATGATACTGCTTTGGTGGCTAGCATACCGCAAGATCTGCAGACGCTTTTGAGTCTTATAGAAGAATATTTGCAGATGAAAAAACTAAGGCTGAATGTTGAAAAGAGTGAAGTTGTTATTTTTAAAAAAAGGAAAACAAGTGGCGAAGATAATTATAAATTTAAATTTAATAATAAGGATCTTAAAGTAAGTAAAAGAATAAAATATTTAGGATTTGTTTTATCGGAAAATGGAAGTTTAAAGAGTCATGTTGATGAACTAATTAATAGAGGTAAAGTGGCCATGTCTGCAATTTTTAGAAATCCGACGATAATGGGAATTAAAAACTTAAAAATGCATAAAAGAATATTTAATACAAAATTTTTACCAGTATTAGAATATGGAGCGGAGATTTGGGGCGGAGAAGCGGCACAGAAGTTGGAGTCCCTCCAGCTCCAGTATTATAAAAGACTGTTTGGATTACATCAGACAACTCATTCACAGGTTCTGAAAGGTGATATGGGCTTGTTTTCGTTAAAACTACGTAGGTCTATTTTGATGCTTAGATTTTGGTTGAAGATCATTAGGTGTAATGAAGACAGACTAGTAAGTGCTGCTTATTATCAGATGTTGAGCTATGATTTGAAAAGGTCGTGGCCATCCCAAATTAGGTCATTGCTAGAAAGTTTGGGAATGGCTTACTTATGGAATGACGGTCTTGGTTCCCCTGATCTACCAACAAATTTAGTAAGCCAGGTACGATTTATCTTAGAGGGTCAAGAAATTCCGAATTGGCAAGGGCTGGTTTTAAATTCTGCTACATTGAATCATTATAATCAGGTTAAACCTAGTTTTGGAGAGGAAATTTATTTTAAATTCAATTTACCGGCTACGATTTTATGTCGATGGATTCAGCTTAGGGCGAATTGCCTTCCAATCCAGAGCAGACAAATGGTGTTCGACAGGGGGATAGTACATCCTGATGGTCGGTATGTGTGTCCTCTTTGTAGGGATGAGGACGAAGATTTGGACTATTTTCTCCGAAAGTGCTCGGTGCTCTCTGATTTAAGGGAAAATTATTTACATGGGATTGTTTTGCTGCTTCCTAAAATATTACAAAGTAGTAATCCAACCACAATATTTCGTATTGGTACGTACATAGAGAAGGGATTAGAAAGAAGGAAATGCTTTTACAATTAATTATTATTAATTTTATGGAATTAAAATTATTTTTTTGGTATTTTACCAGAAGGTGTTTTTCGCTATGTATCATGTTAATGTGTGTTTCGTACTTTGCTCTGTTGTAATTTTTCTATTTTTCATAATTTTTGTGTGTATATGGCTCTTGGGCTTTTGAAATACACGATCTATCTATCTATCTATCTATCTAGTATTAAAGTATACAATTAAAAATTGATCTGCAGTTCATATAAACACTTCCGATAGAACGAAAGTGTTTTGAGCCTCATGCCTTTTGTACATCCTGTTTTTTACGGTTTTAAGACTTTTAATATCAGTTTTTCAAATGGAAAAACAAATTTCTGGCCCGGCTGTGGGTTAAAGTGCTGCTGAGATCATAGGGATTATCATAGCATGGATCATAGGGATCATAGGGATCATAGGGATGTATAAAAAAAATTAGCTAGCTAAAGGAAAAGTGTCTAAAAACACAGCATAAGCTAATGCCTTCAATAATTTTCAGTGTGTATTATTAGAATGGGCAAGATTTAGGACTAATGAGGCAATATAGGTCTAGGCTATATAGCCACCTGTTACAAAAAGAAATAGGCACAAAAAAAGTAAGGGTTTAATAAAAAAAATCACTAAACTTTCGTATATAGCCATAATATATAGCCATGCCAGAAGTGGTATTATCAGGGGTGGGGGAGTTAGAAAATAATTTATATACCGTTAATCAATTCAACACAATTTGGGAATTGTGTAAAACATATTTGGAAAGAGTATTGAATGGGGAAAGAGAATATATATTCTTCTTTTTTTGGATTTGGTCCTTGTGTCTTATAGCCACCACACTCAAGTTCTGTCGAGAAGTGCAGTTTGGTTAATGCAAATGACATAAAACAAAACATGGTAAAAATATAATACTCTATGAACAATATTATGAAAACTACAACAAAGAATTATGAAGGGGAGCACCCAGACCGCGTTATATTAAATATGTAACATAAACTGAGCTAACCTAGCCTAACCTACCCAAAATACCAACTAAATATTTAATTAAAATATAGCTACAATGTAATTTCCCACCGAGCCGAAGCTAATATTTTCTAGTATAAAGACCATGAAAACCGGTTATTGGCTCCAGTTCGCGATACAAGATATTGAGCGTGGTGTCTATAAGACAAAAGTACCCTGGTTTCCTTCCTATGAGTCTACGTAGACCCCCCTATTATGTTTTTCCTATAAAGTGAATCCTAATTTTGATATATTTTTTTGTATCGCTAAATTTGGCAATTTGTTGGAAGATTTCTTATCCAAACTGAACAATATAATAAAAAAAACTTACTTCATAGAAAGTTTCTAATTGTTGGGAGTTCAGAGTCGCATCCAGTATACCCCCCCCCTAATTCCAAGATATAGCGCTAGACCATGCCCTTTTTTTAGGTGTGTGTTATTTGGTATCGTGAACAACCTTTTGACTAGAAATAAATAACTCTAAATTGAAACAAAGGTAGCTCGAGTGGTTGCCCACTTAATGAGGCTTAGTGTTCATTCTCGGAGTGCCATATGTGCCGCAAAGTTCTTCCAGGCCTTACACTGTTCTTCCGCACATGGTGTAAAAGTTCATAAATGGGCTTCTTCAAAAGCAGACTAGAATCAGAAGCAGATAAAAAAAAATGACCTAAAACTTACCCAACAATAGCTAGCAGGCCATGCACAAAAATTATTTGACTGTAGCACTGAAAATTGTTGTGAAACACTCATGTTTGGGGAATTTTAGCACTTAGGAACTGACCGTGTCGGCAGTCATGGTTTTCAAAGGCTCTGGCGTATTTTTCAGAGTCTGGCGTATTTTTGATACACCTTCTGGCAACACTGCATGCGACTAATGAGGACTGGAATGATTACAGTGACTAAAGGAAGCAACCAAAGAAAATAGAAACAGGTTTCTTGATTTACACATGTGTGGTCTTGCAAAAAACGAATTTTTTAGCAGTGTTACAATGTGAAAGGTCTAAATCAATTTACGAACTGTAGCAACAATTGGCGGTAAAATTATTGAGCTACTTTTTGCCATCAAACAGTTCGTGGTAACAAACTGTAAGTAAGGAGCGATGCGGCTCAATAGTAACCGAAACTCTAAAAAACGGGACTTTGATTCCAATAGATACATCAAAAGAATCAGATTTTAATGCTGATTTCAAATATAAAAGTTTCATCAAGTTTAGTCCTACCCATCAAAAGTTACGCACCAGAGAAAATTTGGCTGATTTTCGAAAAAAGGGGGAACGACCCCCTAAAAGTTATAGAACCTTAATGGAAATCACACCATCAGATTCAGCGCATCAGAGAACCCACCTGCAGAGGTTTTAAGTTCCTATCTGCAAAAATATGGAATTTCGTATTTTTTTTTTTGCCAGAAGAAAGATCACGGATGCGTGTTTATTTGTTTTTTGTTTTTTTTTCCAGGGGTGATAGTATCGACCCAGTGGTCCTAGAATATCGTGGGAGGACTCATTGGAACGGTAATTAAAAGTTCTAGTGCCCCTTTAAGTGACCCAAAAAAAATGGAGGGCAACTAGGCCCCTTCCCACGCTCATTTTTTCCGCAAAGTCACCCGATCAAAATTTTGAGAGAGCCATTTTTTTCAGTATGGTCAAAAATATGATAACTATGTCTTTTAGGATGACTTAGTCCCCCAAAGTCGTCGGGGGGAGAGCTGAAAGTTATTAACTTTACCCTATGTTAACATATAGTATTGGTTATTGGGAAGTATACAGACGTTTTCAGGGGAGATTTTTTCTGTTAGTGAGGGTTGGGGGTGGGGGGTTTATGTGGGAGGAACTTTCCATGAAGGAAGTTTTCATGGGGGATGAGACATTGCTATGAAGGGGGCGCCGGATTTCCCAGTATTATCTAAAAAAAAAAGATCAGCTATTAAATAAAAAACAGGTTTTTCAACTGAAATTAAGGAGCAAAATCAAAACTTAAAACAAACAGAAAATATTACGCATATGATTGGGTTCACCCCCTAGTCAATGCCTCGCTCTTTAAGCCAAAGATTTTTTAGTACTTTCATAAGAGCTATTTATTCTAATTAACGGCCTTTGTGATTAAGGGGTAATTTTTAAAGAATTGAAAGAAAATTCGAACTTTAGCTTAAAGAGCAAGGTATTGACTAGGGGGCGAACCCTCTAATATACGTATTAAAAATATATGAATATGGAACTTCTTTACGTAAATTAATTCGTAAGTTACGTATATTTATTACTAATAAAAACGTTCGTAAATAAAATTAAACTAGTTTCGAGAAAGCCATTTAAGCAAATAAAAGTAAAATTAATATTCAATTTTTTTTTAGTTATTCATGTACGGTGAGCCAAAATCAAAACCTGCATTAATTCAGAAACGTTCAAAAACTAAATAAAAAACAAGTTTTTTTAACTGAAAGTAAGGAACAACGTTAAAACTTAAAACGAATAGAAATTATTCCGTATATGAAAGGGGTTGTCTCCTCCTCAACGCCTCACTCTTTACGCTAAAGTTTGACTTTCTCATAACTCTATTTTTTTTAAATAAAAAAACTTAACCGTAAAGAGTGAGGCGTTGAGGAGGGGACAGCGCCATTTCATACGGAATAATTTCTGTTCGTTTTAAGTTTTAACGTCGTTCCTTACTTTCAGTTAAAAAAAACTTGTTTTTTTTTATTTAATTCAACAATAGACGTGGAGGCTTACAAATAGTAACCCGTCATTACATTTTGCACGTCTTTTAACTTGTAATCATCCAGGAATTACTAAATCGGTTGGTGTTAGAGTGAATCGGTTGAATTGGTGAATTGGCTAAATCGGTTGGTGTTAGGTTGGAAAATTGGCTAAATCGGTTGGTGTTAGAGTGAATCGGTTGAATTGGTGAATCGGCTAGATCGGTTGGTGTTAGGTTGGAAAATCGGCTAAATCGGTTGGTGTTAGAGTGAATCGGTTGGTGTTAGAGTGAATCGGTTGAATTGGTGAATCGGCTAAATCGGTTGGTGTTAGGTTGGAAAAGTCTCAGGGTCTTCTTTATATTCGCAATAAGGCGTCAAAATTAACTGAGAAATCCAGGACCAGCCGGTCGAAGTAGATGAATTATGAGATGATTAGATAAAACAGAAACTGTCTTTTGGTTCCTCTATATAAAAAGACCACTATGTGTACATTTCACAAAGGATGTTGAATTGCCTACAAAGTTAATATTTAACGATTTTTTAGCTTGTTGATTAGAAATCCGAGGCTAATATTGCGACGCAACAGTCAGGAAAAAGATAATAAGTGCTAAATTCACTACTATTGTTTTATTTCACCCCCAAGCCAGAATTTTTCGATTTCTAAGTTTAATGATTATAAATCTGAAGCTAGTATTCTAATAAAAATATTCGAAGCAAAAACACTAAGTGGCCATCGATCAATTGGTGGACATATTACACCATGCTAATAACACGAGTTATTCAAGAAATTATGATCTGTAATAGATAGAGGTCTCGTTGTATCTCCATCCCACCCCATCCAATGTCCCTCTTCCCGGCCCTCAGAGTGCAAGAAGTGCAAAAGCAGTAATCGCATCTCTGAGTCTACAAAACATGAAGCACATTATGCGTCATATGTGCTTTTAAAAGTGCTCAAATCAAGAGTAATAGAAACTTGAAACATACAATAAAATTTTGACAGTACGAGGCCCCCCCTTAAAGGGGGAGAGGGGGTAAGGGGCGAGTGACATAACTTGACTGTAAAATTGCAACTTCTGACAGGAATATTTTTTAAATTGGACAAAATATGCTTTATTTATCTCGTAAAATTTATACATAGAAGAATCATTTATAGTTACCATTTGAAATGTAGAAGTAGCCCCCATCCCCCCACCCTAGAAAACGGAACCCCGGATCTCCCTAGAATCTATCTTTTTACAAAAAAAGGTTTAAAATATATATTTAAAAAACATCTCGCATCCGCTAAGATTCTACTCCTCTGTCGATCATTTAACTTACCCTGTAAATCAATATTTTTCAAAAATCTTTCCTTAGAAAGAAACAACAGAAAAAAAATATCTTTTCTTGGAAAAAAAATGCTCCATAGCTGCAAATTAAACTCTAGAGACAAGAGTTTAAATTAGGGATTATTTACACAAATACTTTTTGGATTGAAACAGCATTCAATTCAATTCAAACTTTTTATTTCCTCCGAATACGAAGAGTAAAAAATAAATAAATAAAAATAATAACCGCTAATCAACAGGCCATAAAATTATTTTAAACTATATAACAACAAATACGCAAAGGCCTTCAATCAAATTTACCACACAAATTAACACTTCATTCAATAGATAATAAATTAACACTTCACAAATTAACACTTCATTCAAAAATTAAATAAAATAAAATAAATTAAGCTTCGTGCGCAGATCTATATAAATTATGAGAAAAAACATTTAATTTAGATAAAAAATTCTTTTGCTTTTTCTCCAAAACATCAACAGGATTTTTTATTTTATATGCATTCATTAAAAAAGTATTTGATTCAGATTTAGAAAAGCGGCAAAGGAACTTAGCAAAATTAAAAAATGTGTTTTTTACATGCGCAATATTACTAATTCTAAAAAACGGGAGAAGCGATGAAAAAACTAAAATTTGAGGCAAAGCGACTGTATTATATACCCGAGCCAGGGATTTCCGAGAAAGAAGATCGCGAAGACAAATTACTGCCCCGAAACTAGACGCTATTCTACTTTTAACTGCTTTAGAAATAGAAGCACGGCATAGAGCTAAAGTTGGTCCATAAGGCACACCAAGATATTAAAAAGATTTCAAAGGTTTTAAAATACTATCATAAATACGGACAGAAATTTCTGAATTAACGACATCATTAGCCTTAGGACCAAGAATTAAAAACTGAAACTTTTCAGGGCGAAAACGAAGTCCATGCTCACTAAAAACCTTTGCTAAAAAATCTACATTTTGTTGAAGTGACTGAAGCGATCGACTGAAAAGGAATAAATCATCTGCGTAAGCAATCCACGACAGAACATAACCTTTACCATAAATAAAAGTCAACTGAATTTGATCAAATAGCCCCAAAACAGTAATATTGAAAATCAAAGGAGAAATAATGCTTCCTTGTCTCAGCCCCCTACATAACTTAACATTATAATCACTAAACTGATTCTTCCACTTAATACGAATACGAGAGGAGCCATACCACTTTTTTAAAACCAAAACTACTGGTAGTGGGACATTATTCTTCAGAAGCGCAGTCATAGCCCAAGAATGGATAATTGAATCATACGCCGCCGCAAAATCTAACGCAAGTATATAAACTCTATCCCATTGCTTACAAAAGGATATTATTCTTGAAAAGAGGGTATGAGCAACATCCATGCTTAGACCCTTACGGAACCCAATTTGATTCAGGCCTTAGTTACAAGACTCCAAATACTTTAATAAAACTAACTCAAAAACTTTGCTAATCTGGCACGAAACAGTAATCGGCCTGTAATCAGAACATCGATTCGTATTCCCTCCTTTTTTTGAAAGGGGTGAAGCGGTAGCACGAGAAAAGCTAGTTGGAAGAATTCCAGAAGAAAGAATAGTAGTAAAAAGAGTAGCGAGGAGAAGGATTGCTTTGGGGGATGCCCATTTTATATGGTTTGAATATATACCATCATGATCAAAAGAATGCTTACTTTTTAGAGCTTTAATTGCTACCGTTACATCATCAACAGAAACAGATATTTTACTATTTGGGCGGGGCTTTGAAATTTCTTCCGATAATAAAGAGTCAAGCCGTGATTCAACTGCCGCATCACCGGATGAAAAAACTTGATTATAATGAGTTATCCAATCATCTAGTTTCAGAGAACTATTAGAATCTGGTGAACAATTATTATTACGACGTCTAGAATTAACCAAACTCCAAAGCTCATTCTTATCACTAGTAATCCTTGAACCAATTTCATCTTTTATAATTTCATTATGCAAACGCAACTCAGCCCAAAAAAAGCGTTTAGTCAATTTCATACCATCATAAAATGGTCCAGATCGCGGGTTTCCCGTGCAATTCCAAAGGTAACAAGCTTGAGATACATTCTTTTGGCTTTGCTTTAAAATCGTGTTAAGGTTCCAACCTAAAACACGAGATCCACGACGGAAAGAATCAGTTCTAAATGCTTTATTAGCCCCAACTTTTAAACTATGAACAATTTCAAGGTAAAATAGATCAATATCAATTTGATCAACATCCTTAGAATAATTTACAATTATTTTAGCTAAAAGTGCATCTGATTCTTCATGATATTTGCACATTTTTTCCCGATCCCAGATCAATTTTATTTACAATTTGACTAGAACGATGGATAATTTTAAAAGATGGAATTTGAATATTTAAATGAAAAGAAAGGTAAAAATGGTCACTAATAGGCATATCCAACCCAACATGAACAGGCTGTGGTAATAACGCTGCATTTGAGACCAGCACATGGTCTAGATTAGAGCAAGAACCAGAATTATGGACATACGTTAAATCCGCATCTTTTGAAAACAAAGATAAAAGAGCGGAGGAGCGGACATCAGAGATAGCAATGTTGCAGTTAAAATCCCCACAAATAAGCCACTGGAAATCTGATGGAACTTTCGCCACACATCGCGATAATTCTAAACATGCAAAATTGAAATCAAAATCCGAATCAATAGTATGATAATTTGTTGGTAAATAGCACGAAAAAACAATAATCCCTGGGATTCGAACAGCAACAAAATAACGATTAACGGCAAACACTGAAACTGGAATATTCTCTCGAATAAAAATGCAAACGCCTCCTGATGGGCGTCCACCTGTAGGTGTAGCTGGAGATATAAAACACTTAAACTGCTGCGACAGGCTCGAAAGAAGACTAGTAGAGTGGTCCAGAAGATGATGCTCTTGCAGACACAAAATATCCAGATCGCGCAGCATAGACTGCAATACATGTTGTTTATCACCAAAACCATTCAGGTTCAGAGATATAATCTTTGCACTAATCATTTTTTATTCTTTGCAACTTTTTCGGTTAACTGTTTGCAGCGAAAGCTAAATCCAGTATGCTCATGAGATCCACAATGGAAGCAACAAGGTTCATTCTGGCAAGGGTTGTTCCTAGAATGAGAGTGTCCACTACCAAGGCACTTGAGACAACGTTCCACGCTAGAGCAGCCTGACGATATATGCTCTAGCGACCCGCATTTGTAGC
>JAQQPU010022717.1:0-13802 GCA_029168905.1 Artemia sp. Kazakhstan ARC1039
ATAAGTAAGGCATTCCCACTCTTTCTAGTAATGACCTAATTTGGGATAGCCACGACGTTTTCGAACCATAACTCAACATCTGATAATAAGCAGCTCTTACTAGTCTATTTTCATTACACCTAATGAGCTTCAACCAAAATCTAAGCATCGAAATAGACCTACGTAGTTTTAACGAAAAAAGGCTCATATCACCTTTCAGAATCTCTGAATGAGTTGTCTGATATAATCCAAACAGTCTTTTATAATACTGGAGCTGGAGGGACTCCAACTTCTGTGCTGCATCTCCGCCCCAAATCTCTGCTCCATATTCTATTACTGGTAAATTTTTTGTATTAAATATTCTTTTATGCATTTTTAGGTTTTTAATTCCCATTATCGTCGGATTTCTAAAAATTGCAGACATGGCCACTTTACCTCTATTAATTAGTTCATCAACATGGCTCTTTAAACTTCCATTTTCCAATAAAACAAATCCTAAATATTTTATTCTTTTACTTACTTTCAGTTCCTTATTATTAAATTTAAATATATAATTATCTTCGCCACTTGTTTTCCTTTTTTTAAAAATGACAACTTCACTCTTTTCCACATTCAGCCTTAATTTTTTCATCTGCAAATATTCTTCTATAAGACTCAAAAGCGTATGCAGATCTTGCGGTGTACTAGCCACCAAAGCAATATCATCTGCAAATAATAGTAGTGATAGTTTAAGGGTCCCTAGACTAACTTTCGGAGCCCATCTATTCTCTAGAAAATCAACAACATCATTTATAAAAATATTAAACAATTTAGGAGAAAGAGTGCTACCTTGTTTTACACCCAGCTTAATATTAAAAAGCCTAGAAAACCTGTTACCAACTAACATGATTCCACTCACACAAATATACATACTCACTATCAACCTCACAAACAAATGAGGGAGGCCAATTCTAAACAGGGCATCCTTCAATAGCTCTCTGTCGACACTGTCGAACGCCTTGTGGAGGTCCAGAAATCCCACATAAAGACAAGTTTTTCCCTTTCCATATTTATCAATTAATGCCTTTAAAATAAATATTGTATCTACCATCCCGTACCTTGTCCTAAAACCTCCTTGTTCTTCATGTATTATATTATTTTTATTTAACCATTTAGAAAGCCTGGTATCTAGTATTTTCTCCATTACCTTACTTAAAGCAGGGACAAGCGCTATTAAACGATAATTCATATGCAAATCAGGGTTTCCTCTCTTAAAAAGGGGCATAAGCAATGATCTCTTCCACTCATTTGGCCATTGTCCTGAAGTTAACACCTTATTACAAAGAAAAACAATTATTGACATAAAAATTGAAAGAAAATTCTTAAATAACGTTATTGGTACACCATCAACACCCGCAGCCGAACCTCCTTTTAAATTCTTGAATACAAAATTAATCTCATCGTTACTCGCTTCCCCTACTAAATCATAATCATGTTCCTTCATAGGATAAACAACCATTTCTGTGGTATGTGCTACCTCTTGTATTTCTGCACAATCACCTTCCAAGCTTTCCAGGTAATCAGGCCATGAATTGGCGTCTGGAGCCACCTGTGTATTTCCTTTTTCATTTCCAATATCATTCCTTATATAACCCAAAAACTTCTTAAAATCTTTATTTCTAAAATCATCTGCAATATCCATTTTCTTCTTAATCACAAACTCTTTTTTTTCCTTTTAATTAACCTTTTATAATCTCTTCTTTTATCTTTATATTCGGCTAAACTTAAACTTTGATCTTCAGCTCTATCACATTCTTTTAAATGACTCAATAAATATCTGACCTTTTCTTTCATTAACTTACATTCCAAATCAAAATATCGCTCATTTTTTTTTTCATTTTTTTTTCAGATTACACGATACTGCAAAACTGCAAATTATTTCATTTAACTCCATAATTACACCATGTATATCTTTTCCATCTTTTTCTAACGCTTTCAACTTATTTGTTACATGCAACTTCATAAGCTCCCTTTTAAATGTTTCAAAATCATTATCGGTTAAATCATATCTAATTAGTTTTCCTAAGCCCTCTAATCTAAGCTCCCCATTATACAAATTTCTAACTCGGGGAACATCATCTTGAAGCGTCCCAGTCTTCAGCTCAAGCTTAATAGCTCTATGATCGGATCCAACTAAATCTAGTACATCAAAATCAATCGATTCAGGTATAAATTTCGTATTAATCAGCGCATAATCTACAACACTTGGAGTTGGGCCCGAAAGGCAAGTAAACTCGCCCAGACCCTTATCATTTCCAAACCTTCCATTCGCAATGATCAGACCATGTTCCCCGCAAAGCGCCAGGGGCTTTCTTCCCCAAACATTTATTTTTCTTTTTTCATCCTTATTACTTCGCGGTATTCTACAACAAATTGGGACCAAATCTCCTAAATTTGGGATTAATAAATCTAGAACCTCAACCTCAACGCCGGTATAAGCATTGAAATCCCCCATCAAAACGCACTCAAAATCACCATAACTTTCTTGCATTAGCGACAATTCATCATCTAAAATTTCCCAAGTATTTTCTCGACTATACGAACTATTTTGTGGAGGGAAATACACAACGCCCAAAATTAATCTCTTCCCACATTTAAAACAAATACGCAGCCAAAGTAAATTTTAAGATCTACTATTAACTCTTTCATAACCATCAATAGCTGATGATTTAATCAAAACCAAAATACCACCATAATGTCTATTATTTTTTGCTGGTTTACGCACAACCTGTTCAACCAAATACCCTGGGAGAGGTGATACAGGAGAATGATCGTTCCATGTTTCAATAAACGAAATCACATCAAACGAAAGTAATTCATCATATAAATAAGGCAACTTATCACGTAGTCCTTGTATGTTCCATGACACTAAACTCCGTATATGGCTCTTTATTTCCTATGCGTCTATGCTTTCTGTCAGTGCATTAATATCACTAGCCACTTCTTGGAGTTTCTCGTTCCTGGCCTCTGTCGAGGAAAAGGCAAAATGGTAATACTCACGACTGCGACTATTAATATCTGTTAGCACGCGCTGTCTATTATCAACAAAATCACGGGAAAAACCACAGCGAGTTCTTCTGTCCAGTCCTTTTCTTGGAGAATGGTTTCCTCTGGGTGCCACGTTACGAGTGCCTGCCTGGTCAATGTAGGTCTTTAGGGCTAATAACAGCACTAGCAGGTCTTTTAGTTGCCGATACTGCCTGAGAATAGGCTGTTGATGGTATCACTGTCTCGGCATCACTATCACCGGCATCACTATCTAGCCCCATCGTGATAACAGCAGGGTAATTTGGGAGCCTAGCACCAGGAGGTGGACCAAGATTTTTAACTGGCACCAAGTTACTATTAACCTCAATCACAGCCTTTCCATCGTACCTGGATAGTCGGCCTTGGATAAACAGCTTGTCACCTCGTAGTTTTGCATCACGGCCGTCGTTCTGTGCAAGATTCTTAATTTCTTTTAAGTGTTTACGGGCTTCTCTTTGTTTAGCCGTGTAATCTGGGGCCACCGATAGACCTACCTTTTTCAATAACGAACTATTTCTTAAGATGTAGTCTCTGATTTCAACCGAGTTTAGCTTCACTACTACTGGCGCTGATTTCAATCTAAAAATGTCACGTACATCACCTCGACTTATATTGAGAGAAGGCATAGCACGGTTTAATAAATCCATTATTTCTTGCTTCACAGTATACTCGCCAAGGTGTTGCGGAGTATAATTATAAATAATCAAATTTGTTCTTTTCTGCTCTGCTTCGAGCTGGTTGGTTCGTTCAGATGTGATTACTAGGTCTGATTTCACATTTTCCAGCTCTTTTTTAATTTCTTCATTTGCCTTAGCATTGCTAGATAGCTGTGTACTACTGTTATTCATCTGTACCTGTAAGGCAGCAATGCTATCCGAAAGTCCAGGAATTGCATTAACTTTCTCCGAAAGCGCTGGTAATAAATCCAATTTGAAATTTATTTCTCGCAAAAACTGGACATTTTGCATTTTCTCGGCCTCTATTGTTTGATTTGTCATTTTCACACTTTGGATCTTATCGATGTACAAATGTAGTCCTTAATTAGATCTAGTATCGTAACAAAGCAATAAGTTATTTTTCTTGTCTTCAAAAAAGATAATCGCAATTTTGGCACAAAGCCACACACAGGTAATAATTGGTTGCGCAAGCTGTCCAGATTTAATCCTGTATTTTATCCGATTGAATTGCTCTTAACTCTCTGAACTCTGAATCAATACTATATTGTGTTGAAACTTTAGCATAAATCTCATAAGCCCCCCTTGTATATAGAAAGAAGACCTATCCATGTAAAAAAGCAGGACTCGTAAAAAATTGACGACAATATCATAAGCAGCGCAATAGCGCTGCCTAAGTAAAGAACGGTGTTGGCACAATGTATTATTTATTTTATTTTTTTTCTTGGTCATAGACCAGGGCACTTCGTATCGAAGGAGTTGTCCCAGAAACTTCGAAAAAGGCTCATTCAATTGGAAATTGGAGTGGCTTGTGTCCTTTTTAATAGTCAAAAGGGATTGGAAGGCAACTAACACCCCTTCCACGTCCACCATTTCCCCAAACACATCAAATCAGAATTTTGAAATAGCCATTTTGTTCAGCGTGGTTGATTTCCAGATAGAAATTATGTTTTTGAGGAGGACACTCCCCCACAACCCTCAGGGCAAGGGTTGTAAGTTATGCCGTGGGGCATATAAGGTGTTTATAGAAAGCGTTGTCGTAGAAACTTCAAAAAGGCTCGTTCGATTTGAAATTCAAAGGGCTAGTGCCCTTTTTAATAGTCGAAAGTGATTGGAGGGCAACTAACCCCCTTCTCACGCTCACCTTTCCCCAAACACATACAATCAAAATTTTGAGATAGCCATTTTGCTCAACACAGTTGAAAGTTCCGGAAATTAGGTCTTT
This sequence comes from Artemia sp. Kazakhstan ARC1039, assembly GCA_029168905.1. Classification (NCBI taxonomy): domain Eukaryota; kingdom Metazoa; phylum Arthropoda; class Branchiopoda; order Anostraca; family Artemiidae; genus Artemia; species Artemia sp. Kazakhstan ARC1039. Next base: position 4,945 of record JAQQPU010022717.1, read on the forward strand.
GAGGATGACAACCCCCCCCCCACAGCTCTCAGGGAAAGGGTTGTAAGTTATACCCTGGGGGCATATAACGATTTTTATAGCAAGTGTTGTCGTAGAAACTTCAAAAAGGGCTCATTTGATTGGAAATTGAAATGGCTAGTGCCCTTTTTAGTAGTCAAAAGTGATTGGAAGGAAACTAACACACATTCCGCACCCACCATTTATCCAAACACATCCAATCAAAATTTTGAGATATCCATTTTGTTCAACGTAGTTAAAAGTATTAGAAACTAGGTCTTTGAAGATGATAACCTCCTCAGAGCCTTCGGGGCAACGGTTGTAAGTTAAGCCCTGGGGGCATATAAGGTTTATATAGACAGTAATGTGGTAGAAACTTCAAAAAGGGCTCATTCGATTGGAAATTAGAAGTGCTTGTGCCCTTTATAATAGTCGAAAGTAATTGGAGGATAACTAATACCCTTCTCACACCCACCATTTCCCCAAATACATCCAATCAAAATTTTGAAATAGCCATTTTTTTGACGTAGTTAAAAATTCTGGAAGTTATGTTTTTGAGGATGACACTCCCCCAAAGCCCTCAGGGCAAGGGCTGTATTTTATGCCCTGGGGGCATATAATTTCTTTTTTTAGAAAGTGTTGTCATAGAAACTTCATAAACGAATCATTCGATTGGAAATTGAAACAGCTAGTACCCTTTTTAATAGTCGAAAATGATTTGATGGCAAGTAACCCCCCTCTCACGCCCACCATTTCCCCAAACACATCCAATCAAAATTTATTAGATAGCCATTTTGTTCAAAGTAGTTGGAAGGTACAGGAATTATATCTTTGAGGATGACAACCCCCTCAGAGCCCTCAGGTTAAGGGTAGTAAGTTATGCCCTGGGGCATATAAGGTTTATATAGAAAGCGTTGTAGTAGAAACTTCAAAAAGGGCTCATTCGATTGGAAATTGAAAGGGCTAGTGCCCTTTTAAATAGTCGGAAGTGATTGGAGGGCTACTAACCCCCCTCTCACGTCCACCATTTCCCCAAACACATCCAATCACAATTTTGAGATAGCAATTTTCTTCAACGTAGTTGAAAGTTCTAGAAATTAGGTCTTTGAGGATGACAACCCCCCGGGCAAGGGTTGTAAGTTATGCCCTGGGGGCTTGTAAGGTTTTTATTGAAATCGGTTGTCGTAGAGAAACTAACGCCCCTCTCACGTCCACCACTTCCTCAAACACATCCAATCAGCATTTTGAGATAGCCATTTTGTTTAACGTAGTTGAAAGTTCTGAAAATTAGGTCTTTGAGGATGACAACCCCCTCACAGCCCTCAGGGCAAGGGTTGGTCAATAATGTAATAACTGGAAAAGAAAATATTTGTAATATAATTCGTTTCAGTGAATCGCTAATGACGCAGAAGCCTTTAAGTTTCAAACAGTTCGTTGTAACGAACTGTAAGTAAGGAGCGACCCGGCTCAATAGTAATCGAAACTCTAAAAACGGAGTTTTGATACCAATAGATACATCTAAAGAATCAGATTTGTATGCTGATACTAAAAATATAAGTTTCTTCAAGTTTAATCTTACACATCAAAAGTTACTCGCCTGAGAAAATTTGCCTTATTTTTGAAAAAATGTGAGAAACAACCCCTAAAAGCCATAGAAATTCAGTGAAAATCACGCAATCAGATTCAGCGTATCAGGGAACCCTACTATAGAAGTTTCAAGCTCCTATCTGCAAAAATATGGAATTTTGTATTTTTTGCGAGAAGAAACATCACTGATGCGTTTTTATTTGTTTGTTTGTTTTTTGTTGTTTTTTTTTCCTAGGTCGTATCGACCTAGGTCGTGATCGTATCGATCCATTAGTCCTAGAATATCGTTAATGGGACATTTTACAGACGATTTCAGGAGGGATTTTTTTTCTGGTGGGGGAGGGGGAGTCAGAGGAGGGGGTTACGGGGGAGGATCTTTCCATGGAGGATGTTTCCTTGGGGGAAGGGACATTTCTATGAAGGGGGCACCGGATTTCCCAGCATTATTTAAAAAACGATCAGAAATTAAATATAAAAAAAACAAGTTTTTTCAACTGAAAGTAAGGAGCTGCATTAAAACTTAAAACTAACAGAAATTATTACGTATATGAGGGGGTTTGCCCTCTAGTCAATACCGCGTTCTTTACGCTAATTTTTTTAGTACTTGCAAAAGATCTATCCATTCTAATTAACCGGCCTTTGTGATTCAGGGGCTTTGTGATTTAAAAAAAATTTGAACTTTAGCGTAAAGAGTGAGGTATTGACTAGAGGGCGAACTCCCTAATATACGTAATGAAAATATACGAATATAGAAGTTCGTTACGTAAGTTAATTTTTAAGTTACGTCAGGAAAAAAATTCGAGAAAATCATTTAGCCAAAAAAAAGTAAAATTAATATGTAAATTTTGTTTCTGCCAAAACGGTGAGCCAAAATAAAGGCTGCATTAATTCAAAAATGTTCAGAAATTAAATAAAAAACAAGTTTTTTAACTGAAAGTAAGGAGCGACATTAAAACTTAAAACGAACGGAAATTAATCCGTATATGAACGGGACGGTCCCCTCCTTAACGCCTCGCTCTTTACGCTAGAGTTTGACTCTGTCTCACAACTTTATTTTTTAAAACAATAAAAACTTTAGCGTAAAGAGTGAGGCGCTGAGGAGGGGACAGGTCCTTTTATATACGGAATAAATTCTGTTCGTTTTAAGTTTTAATGTCATTCCTTGCTTTCAGTTAAAAAAAAACTGTTTTTTTTTTTATTTAATATAGCATTCAGCTATTCTTAATTTTATCCAATCAAACATTCGATCGGGTATTGATGATGAAGTTATTATTAGTCATGCAGTGGAGTTTCTTCCTGAAAATATTCTCAAAGATGCTAAAGTTGATTCATGGGCAGAAACATACCCTAGTAGCAAAACAGCACCAAGGAGACAAGGTGATAATGCCTCCGCTCGGCATGTGAAAGATATGATTGATTTGCCTCGGAAGTGCGAAAATGAGGAGCTAACAGTGCCAACGTACGTAATTATTTCACCCACTGAAGTGCCTGTAATTCCTGCTGCTGCTTATCATAAACATGCTTCCAAAATTGGTGCTCTGGATAGTACCCTTAACTTCATCAAGAAAAGGTAACAGCTTATGATTTAAATTTTCCGTCACTTCCCATTCTTTATGCTAGTCCTCATATTGAAAGCACTGCCACCGTTATCATTTCAAAAGTGCCTACTAAACTTGACGACCCTTTTAAAACGGGCTCATGCTATTAATAAAATCCCTGGCCATGAAGCTATTCACATCATAAAGCCTTCTGGCGATAAGCTGCTTGTTCAGATTAGTCATTTTGCAGCAAAGATTTTCAGCGATGCGGTTCCAACCGTATTGAATAGCTGTGACGTCATGATTCAAGAAAAGAAATTCCATGGCATTGTTAAGGGGGTGCCCGCTAATTATGAGGCGATAATTTTTAAGAAATGTGAAGGTGTCATCGACGCTGAACGTTTGGGAAAATCCCTGGCTGTGAAAATTACCTTTGCTGATGCTGTAGCCCAGAGTAATAGCCTACGACTCGTGCTCAAGGTGGGTTATGAATCATTTCGGGTTTTTGAATTCCTGCGGCCGCCCCATTACTGTCATAATTGTCAATCTCCCAACCACATGAAAACCAAATGCGATAAGCCAACAAAATGCAGCCGCTGGGCCGGCTCTCATGTATCATCCCGTGATTCCCCTTGTGTTTTTGATCCAAAATGCGCTAATTGTGAGGGTAATCATGCATGGTATAGCCTAAAATTTCGTATTCTACGTGATGTCCTGAGCAAACGAGTGATTCGGAAATGACTGTTGAATTTTCCGTTTGAATCTGCTCTTTTAATATCAATGGCACGAAAGATAAAGATGGCTCATTAAATCAAAAAATGAATGATTTTGACATTATGTTCTTGCAGGAACATTTATTTCCCGCCATCTCCGTTAACCCTCAACGAAGAAGTAACCACCATATTGTCTTTACCACCAGTGCCCTTAAAACAAAAGGCCGACCTCCCGGGGGCCTTGCATGTGTTATCAAACGATTAGCTACTCCTTTGTCACCTATCTTATTTCATTCCTCTGATAATATTATGGCAATACGACTTGGTCACCTTGTATTTATAAATGTATATCTTCTCTGCGATCAGAAACGTCTAGCTTCACTTACTAAGTTTTTTAATGCCTGCTCATTCCTTAAAACTCTGCTAAGCAATATTGAAAAGCATGGGTATCGTTGGCTAATGATAGGTGAGTTCAATTGTGATTTTCATAGCTCCTCTACTCGTCCCAACTTAGTTTTAGATTCGTTGCCTATTGGTTACCTCATAGTACCCAAAGCTCTTAATTACAGTTATATTCATAATAGTCGTACTGTGACCAATATTGATCATTGTATTTGCTCTGCCGATGTTCCCTGTTCTGTCGTAAATGTTGACGAAGACGAACGTGATTTTGACCACCTTCCCCTTTCCCTTACTGTGATATTAACCGCTGATCCATCTAATCATCCTTGTGCTGCTAATAGAAAATGGTGTATGAAACGAGAGTGGAGCAAAGCCAATTGGCCTTTATATATTTCTACCCTAACAGATCTGTTGTCCTGCGTCAAGATCCCTTTTAATCTACTGTACACGAGTGTTTTTTCGCCACAAGCCAGAGTTCAACTGAATTTTTATTACCTTCACTTAGTCAAGTACATGAAACAAGCTGAGAATGTGGCTGTTCCCCTTGTCCGGGTTAAACTCAAAACTCGAAGTCCAATTTGAAAAGAAGACCCGGGTCTCAAAGCCGTCAAAAATCGTGCTAAACTCTGGCTTCGCATTTGGATTGCGTGTGGGCGGTCCTTGCGAGGCCAAGTGTTTGATATAAAGAGTAAGACAAAAGCGGAGTTTAAACGGTATCTTTGTTTGGTTCGATATAATGGTGCTAGGTTCCCTAAAAGTGCATTACAATGGAAAAAAGTCATTAATACGTCTAATTTTGATTCATTTGGGACCAGTGATGTCGTCCCAGATTCGTCTTGGCTTGGGCATTATAAAAATATTTTTTGTAAGATTGAGTATAGTGTTCATTATCATTTTCAGTGCTTAATTTCTAAATTTTTGCCACCTAAACTTTTGCAACGTCATGTTATTCCCGTCTCAACTAAAAGTATTGTTAATTGTGTGCTTAAACTTAAGTCTAAATCAAGTGATCTTGATGGGATTAGCGCTCACCATTTATGTTGTGATTGTCCCGCACTAGTCGCTCAGCTCCAGTTACTTTTTCAGTTCTGTTTATCTTTGTCAATGGTGGCTGATTCCTTCCTTTGCGGAACGGTAACTTCGATTCTTAAACGCGGAAGAGACCCCTTTTATTGTAGTTTATATAGGCCCATCACTGTTGCTTGCAATATTAGTAAGGTTTTTGAATGTGTTCTACTCCCATATATTATTGAACGAACTGCGAAAGACTCAAACCAATTTGGATTTCAACTTAGTATTTGGTGTCAACATGCGCATAAGGTTTTAGCTTCAACTCTTTATGAAGCCCAGTCTAAAGGTTATGAATTACATATTTGCGCTTTGGATTTATCTAAAGCCTTTGATAGTATTTGCCATGCTCAAATGTGACACTCTTTGTCAGAGTTTGGAGTGAACCCTTCTGTCATACATGTACTTAAATTTTGGTATAGTGATTCGTTTCTTCGTTTAAAATCTGGTACAGGGTACTGCGGTAATATACCAGTTCAATCTGGAGTACGACAGGGTGGGGTGCTATCACATTATCTATTTAATGCTTGCATTCACAATGCGTTATTAGGAATCAAGCCCTCGTATTTTTATAATTTATCTGATGTGTCTTATATTGCGTGTGCGGACGACCTGCTAGTTTTAATCCGAACCAAGTTTATTTTGGCATTATCGGCGCAATGTATTTCTATGATGTTACGGGATGTTGGTCTGTTTTTGAATGTTTAAAAATTGCGAATATTTAGTTTTCAATCCCAAATCATCAGCTCATAATTTGTCCTGTGGATCCTCAGTAATTCGCAATGTTACGAGTTTACGGTGGTTAGGAATTAGTATTTGTTCTACACTCACTTTTTTGCGACTTCAAGTTCTGAGAGATGTTAAAGAAAAGTTGAAGATCGGATATGCGAAAATTGTACCTAACCGTGGAAAATATTCACGCCGAGCTTTAGCTAAAATGTATTCCACATATTGTGACCATTCTGTCTTGTTTTTAAGTTGAATGTATTCGTTATTGAATAAGAATGATTTGCGCCAGATCCAGATCCAGATCCACGCTTATTTTAGATATTGCAAATTTTTATTGTACCTTCCCACTTCATAGCGTAATACACGTATTATTGAGAAGTATGGTGGTACCGACATTATCCAATCGTTTGAATTGCTTAGTAATAATTTGACAAGAAATGCCTTTGTGTCCCTTGGCCCAAACCATAATATTATCCGTGTGTTTTTGTCAGTGATTAAGGTTTAAGTTATCTTTGTTTCTGTTTATTTGATTGATTTTTTTTCCTTTTTAGTGTACTTTACTCCGCTTTGTTTTGTATAAAAGTGGGTTATAAATAAATTATTATTATTAATATTTGATGTATAATGGTATTAATTGCTGAAAGCTCATCAGTTCAAAATTTATTGTAATTTTAATGTCTATTTTCAATATTAAGTACAAAAGAAAATATTTATCATATAATTAGATTGAGTAAATCGCCAGTGACGCAGTAGGTTTTAGACTTTTACAGTGAGAGCAGAGGCGATACACAAACTCTTGTTTGTAGTAATTTTGTCCGTTTCAAGCTTGATTTGCATATTCAATTCAAGTTTCACTCGTTTTAATATTTATTTATTCATTTATATTAGTATCTATTGTATGTTTGTTTGGATTGATTTTTTATGTAATTTTTTCTCGTTTTGGGTTTCATTTATACTTCAATAGCAAAATATTTTTTTTTTCGTTTTGAGCTTGATTTGCATATTTAATTTAAGCATTACTCGCTTTAAGATTTATTTATTCATTTATATTATACCTTGTTGTATGTTTTTTGCTATGACTGTTTATTTCATTTCTGTTCGTTTTGGCTTTCATTATTTCTTTAATAGCAATTTCTGCTCGTTTTAAGTTTGAATCTTAACAACCATTTGTATATGCTGATCTTAAGTTTAATAAGGCCTTTACTTTTCTTCAAAAAAAAAAATTTTCATAATTTTTTTTTAATTAATTTTTGTTCGTTTCTGATTGCAAAAAGTTTGTGGTTTTTGAAAAATTCCTTATTTCAAAATCAATGTTTTTTTTAAATAAAAAATACATCAAGTTGTCAAAACTAGTATCAAAGTAACGATATCAAAGTAAAAAAAAGTAAAGAAAGCATCAAAGTAAACAAGGTATCAAAGTATCAATAAACAAATTGTAAAACATATAGCCCTTGCACCGTCAGTCGAAGTTGCGACGCAAGTCACTAAATCTAAGTATTAAAGTAAACAACGCCTGCCCCTGGGCCCTGGGAGGTTTTGTCGACCCCAGAGTTTTTGTTATCAGACCTTTGAACTATTTTTAACAAAATAGGTATCTCAAAATTTTTATGTGATGTATTTGGGGAGAAAAGAGCTTGGGGGGGTAGTTGCCGTACGATCTCTTTTGACTCTTAAAAAGTGAACTAGAATTTTCATTTTCCAAAAAAAGAGACCTCTCTGAAGTTTATACGAGCATCCCTTCCATAAAAACCATATATGCCCCAGGGGCATAACATACAATGCCTACCCCCCCCCCGGCCCAGGGGGGTTTTGTCGACACTGGAGTTTTTTTTGTTATCTCACCTTCGAACTATTTCTAACAAAATGGCTACCTCAAGTTTTTTTTTTTTAGAATGATCCCTGAAATTTAAAATTTTTATGACTGATCTCTGATCACTTTTGACTCTTAAAAAATGAACTATAACTTTCAATTTTCAATGAAATGAGCCATCTCTGAAGTTTATACGAGCATCCCTTCCATAAGAACCAAATATGCCCCCTGTGTATAAATTAAAACTTCTGCCCCCGCGACCTAGGAGTTGTGTTGACACCGGAGTTTTTTTTATCTGATGTTTCAACTATTTTGAAAAAATGGCTATCTCAAAATTTTTATCGGATGGGTTTGGGGAAATTTTATTGGATGGGTTGCCCTCGGATGTCTTTTGTCTCTTAAAAAGTAAACTAGAACTATCGACTTCCAATCAAATGAGCCCTTTTTGAAGTTTATATGACTATACGAGCATCACTTTAAAGAACCACATATGCCCTAGGGCATAACTTGCAATGTCTGTCGCCGGGCCCTGGGGGGTTGTGTCAACCCCGGAGTTTTAATGTCTGATATTTAAACTATTTTTAACAAAATGGTCATCTCAAACTTTTTGTCGGACGGGTTTGGGGAAAAACGGTGTAGTGGGGGAGGGCTAGTTGCCCTCCGATCTCTTTTGACTCTGAAAAAAAGGAACTAGAACTTTTAATTACCAATCAATGAGCCCTCTCTGAGGTTTATACAAGCATCCCTTCTATAAGAACCATATGTGCCCCCAGGGTATTACTTACAACTCCTGCCCCTTGGCCCTGGGGGATTGTATCGACACCGGAGTTTTTTTTATCTGAATTTTGAACTATTTTTAACAAAATGGCTATCTCAAAAATTTTATCTAATGTATTTTGGGAAAAAGGGCGTGGGGAAGGGGCTAGCGGCCGGTCACTTTTGACTCTTAAAAAGTATTCTACAACTCTCAATTTCGAATCAAAGGAGCTCTCTGAAGTTTATACGAGCATCCCT
>JAQQPU010022719.1:0-13796 GCA_029168905.1 Artemia sp. Kazakhstan ARC1039
GGGGGGGGGGTTTGAGGGTAAAGGAATATATTTACGTTTTAGCTGAATATACTGGAGGGTGATCAAGAAAAATTCCTTTGAAAATAAAAGTGCACTTACATTGCTAATTGCGGCTGCCAAGGCCTCAAGCTCATCAATTATGTCAAATGTTCTATCCATTGTGTCACAATACTTTCTGATAATTGAATCACATTGCATGCCCGTTATATACGAAATCTCAAGGTCAAATTGTTATGTAAACAAAGCCCTCTGATTGGCTGAGAAGGGGGATCTAACTGTTACCATGGAAACTCACAACATTTGGCTCGGAAACAACAATAACAAATACTGTTTCCCGGAAACTCGTAACATCTGGCTTGAACAACAACAAGAAGGAAGTGACAAAGTTCCTGTTTTTCCATTCTCACTGACAAAATCCATAAAACCATCAAATAATCAACACACATAACCATCCATGAAAACAGACATAAATGTGACAAACTTCCTGTTTTTTCATTCTCACTGACAAAGTCCATGAAAACCATCCATAAATGTGACAAAATTCCTGTTTTTCTAATTCTCACTGACAAAGTCCATAAAAACATCAAATTAATCGACCTACACACATAACCATCCATAAACTATGTAAAAAAAAAGTTGTAGGTGGCAGCAGGGGTGACTCGTGGGAGATATTAGGGCATCTCTACTGTCATTACATCTAAAAAAAATCATAATGAAAATCTGTCAGAACTACTAACCGTCAGAACGTCGACAGTCATAAAATCGACACGTCATAACATCTAAAATTTTAAAACTTAGTTTTTTGGGGTTTAGGTGGGAAATGTTGGCATAATGTATTATTTTGTTTTGTTTTTTTTCTATAAGACCAGAGCACTTCGTATCGAAGGAGTTGTCGTAGAAACCTGAAAAAGGGCTCATTTAATTGTAAATTGGAAGGACTAGTGCCCTTTTTAATAGCCGAAAGTGATTGGAAGGCAACTAACACCCTTTCTACGCCCACAATTTCCTCAAACAAATCCAATCAAAACTTTGAGATATTCAATTTGTTCAACGTAGTTGAAAGATCTGGAAATTATGTCTTTGAGGAGCACTCTCACCCCCCCCCCCCACATCCCTCAGGGAAAGGGTTGTAAGTTATGCCCTGGGGGCATATACGGTTTTTATAGAAAGGGTTGTCGTAGAAACTTCAAAAAGGGTTCATTCGATTGGAAATTCAAAGGGCTAGTGCCCTTTTTAATAGTCGAAAGTAATTATAGAGCACCTACCCCCCCCCCCCCCTCACACCCACCATTTTCCCCAACCACATCTAATCAGAATTTTGAGATAGAAATTTTGTTTAAAGTGTCTATTTCTTTTTGACATATGAAACAAATTGGGCTCTATTAGAGCTTGTGATAGCCTTTGGAAAATCAATATTATCTTATCTTATCTCAAAGTGTTTGAAAGCTTCGGATATAAGGTCTTTGAAGATGACAACCTCCCTATAGCCCTCAGGGCAAGGGTTGTAAGTTATGCCCTGGGGGCATATAAGCTTTTTATAGAAAGTGTTGTCGTAGAACCTTCAAAAATGGCTCATTCGATTGGAAACTAAAAGGGCTAGTTCACCTTTTAATAGTTGAAAGTGATTGGAGGGCAACTAACCCACCTCTCACGCCCACCATTTCCCAAAACAAACGCAATCAAAATTTTAAGATAGCCATTTTTTTCGACTTAGTTAAAAATTCTGAAAATCAGGTTTTTGAGGATGATAACCTCCCAGAGCCCTCAGGGCAAGGGTTGTAAGCTATGCCCTAGGAGTATCATTTCCCGTTTGACAATTAGAGAAAGCGTTTCGTCCAAGATGAACATAACCATGCTCGAACTGTTCCGTGAAGAAACTATATTGTAAGTGTTTTAAAATTTTTGCCAACACGAAAGGAGTGAACGACCATAATTTATAACAGAAGGAGTGAGTACGCTAAAAGACATGAATGGTGATGGAATAGGTATGAATTTGCATATGTTACATTTTAATAACTTCGATAACTTAAAAATTCGAATATCCTATCAGTATTATTAGATAGCAAACATTCCCAGTGAAAGTGTTCTAATGTTTACCAGTGAACGTGGTAAACATAATATTGTGTGTTTTAAATCGTTCTTATATGTAGTGTTAGAAGTTCAGATAGAGTTATGTGTAGCGTTGTCATACTATTCATTTAATTTAGCGTAGACAAGAAGCATAATTATCCTATAGTTAGCAAAGGATAAAAACTTGTAAAAGGTGAATTTTCAAAAAAACCTCGTAGTAAAAGTAGAATAGCCTCAACCTTGTTGGAAATGTAAAAGTCATCAGTGTTAGATGTAGAAAAAAAAATCTTTAGTATAGTAGCTAGGCTAGAACCATAGATAATTTCAGTCCAGTAGATGAACTTTAGATAGGGATGTATAATAAAATAAGAAAAGTAATAGAGAAAATTTTTAGCACTCCTGATTAAGCTTATATAAAGTATAAAATAATACAATGTCAAAGAAAATTACGTAGGACCAATAGTAAATAAATCACGAATATTTCAAAAACCCAAGGGCAAGCATGTCCTAATGACGGGCCGTCATTAAATAATTGGAAGGGTAATATGTACCGTGAGTAATATGTGATATATTTAAAAAACAAAAAAAATAAAATTCTTTCTTTCTAATGATGATTCCGACATAAATTAAACTTCCCCTATTTAAGTTCAAATCCCGTTTCCAAGAGTCTAAATTCTTAATCAGCAAAAAGAGAAACTGCGTTTTAGCCTCACCCAAACAACAACGCTATTCGGTTTTGAATTTCGCTAAGATATTTGGTAATAAAAAAATGCTATATACAAAGTTTCTCAGGAAGTTTAAGTTATAAGAGCAGTATCAATGTTTTAATCATCGAAAATATTTAAAACAAATTATTGGATGAGCGGCTAGCATAATGAAGTGAGTTGGTAAACATAATAACAAGGTAGCGGCCCCCTCCACAGGACTTGGGCCAATCGTGAAATAGTACTCAGAGCGCAGAAGTAGGAATAATTTTAATATAGTGAAGAAAGGTGTTTTTCGGGGCATTCGTAGATCAGAATTATTATTATGGGCATTGAGTTGTCAAAATCTTTTCGATTCATTTGTCAGAACTATTATTGGACATTCATTTGTCAGAATTATCATTATTCAGTCATTGTAGGAATTTGGTCATTATTATCTCTGCCTCTATTTGTCGTCAATTGAAGTGAAGCACTGTTGTACACCTAAATGTAAGTCTCAATAAAACTATTGCTTTTCTATTTGTGTTTGTTTTATTTATATGTCTGTATCTAATCGCAAAGCAGGTAACTAGTTCGTAGGTCTCCATCGGTAACTTTCCCTAAGGAATCTGATTTCGAGATATCTCAAGGAAGAGGTTACATTTATATAGCTACGTATTTTATTTTTTCGCGTTCAGCGAGTGGCGCGGTCACCCATTTACTTTACTCCCCATTGTTGTGGCGCAATACCTGATGCCGCAATCTTTAACGCCACCTATGGCCCAATCTTTAACGCCACAAGTGGAGCAATATTTAACGCCACAATTTAACACAAAAATTTGAATTTAGCTTCTTTTTTTTAACTTCCCTTACACACAAAAAAAATACCAACCTCAAATTAACTTAATGCTATTTTGATCGTCAACTCAAATTGGTACTGAGATGATCAAACAGTTCGTGGTAGCGAACTGTAAGTAAGGAGCAACCCGGCTCAAGGGTAACCGAAACTCTAGAAAACAGGTTTTTGATACCAATAGATACATCAAAAGAATTATATTTCAACGCTGAATTCAAATATATAACTTTCATCAAGTTTAGTCCTACCCATCAAAAGTTACGCGCCTGAGAAAATTTGGCTGATTTTCGAAAACAGGGGAAAAGACCTCTTAAAAGCTATAGAACCTTAATGAAAATCACACCATCATATTCAGTGTATCAGAGAACCCTACTGTAGAGGTTTTAATCTCCTATCTACAAAAATGTGGAATTTTCAATTGTTTGCCAGAAGAAAGATCACGGATGCGTATTTATTTGTTTCCATGAAGGAAGTTTTTACGGGGGAAGGGACATTGCTATGAAGAGAGCGCCGGATTTCCCAGCATTATTTAAGAAAAAAATCAGAAATTAAATATAAAAAACAAGTTTTCAAACTGAGAATAAAGAGTAACATCAAAAATTAAAACGAACAGAAAATAATACGTGTATTCACCCCATAGTCAATACCTCTTTAAGCCAAAGATTTTTTGATACTTTCATAAGAGCTATTTATTCTAAATAATGGCCTTTGTGATTAAGAGGTCATTTTTAAAGAATTGGAACAAAATTCGAACTTTAGCTTAAAGAGCGAGGTATTGACTAGGGGGCGAGCCCCCTAATATGCGTATTAAAAATATATGAATATAGAAGTTCGTTACATAAGTTAATTCGTAAGTTATGTATATTTATTACTAATAAAAACGTTCGTAAATAAAATTAAACAAGTTTCGAGATAGCCATTTAACAAAATAAAAGTAAAATTAATATGCAAATTCTGTTTTAATTATTCATGTACGGTAAGCCAAAATCAAAACAGAAAATATTCCGTATATGAAAGGGGCTGTCCCCTCCTCAACGCCTCGCTCTTTGCGCTAAAGTTTGACTTTCTCATAACTCTTATTTTGTTTAAACAATAAAAAACTTTAGCATAAAGAGCGAGGCGTTGAGGAGGGGACAGCCCCTTTCATATAAGGAATAATTTCTGTTCATTTTAAGTTTTAACGTCGTTCCTTACTTTCAGTTAAAAAACTTGTTTTTTTTATTTAATCTCATTTAAAAAAGATAACATAAACAGCCAAAAGTGTGATATTGTCTAATCATCTATAGACGGGCGATTTAGCTATGAATCACGCATATGCCTAGGAAAAGGACCAGTGCCTTCCTTTTGATCCATTAAATAAAAAAACAAGTTTTTTTTAACTGAAAGTAAGGAACGACGTTAAAACTTAAAATGAACAGAAATTATTCCTTATATGAAAGGGGCTGTCCCCTCCTCAACGCCTCTCTCTTTACGCTAAAGTTTTTTTGTTGTTTAAGAAAAGAGTTCTGAGAAAGTCAAACTTTAGCGTAAAGAGCGAGGCGTTGAGGAGGGGACAGCCCTTTTCATATACGGAATAATTTCTGTTCGTTTTAAGTTTTAACGTCCTTCCTTACTTTCAGTTAAAAAAACTTGTTTTTGTTATTTAATTTTTGAACGTTTTTTAACTAATGCAGGTTTTGATCTTGGCTCACCGTACATGAATAATTAAAACATAATTTGCATATTAATTTACTTTTATTTGGTTAAATGGCTTTCTCGAAACTTGTTTAATTTTAATTACGAACGTTTTTATGAGTAATAAATATACGTAACTTACGAATCAACTTACGTAACGAACTTCTATATTAATATATTTTGAATACGTATATTAGAGGGTTCGCCTCCTAGTCAGTACCTTGCTCTGTAAGCTAAATTTCAAATTTTGTTCCAATTCTTTAAAAATGACCACTTAATCACAAAGGCCGTTAATTAGAATAAATAGCTCTTATGAAAATACTAAAAAATCTTTGGCTTAACGAGTGAGGTATTGACTAGGGGGTGAACCCAATCATATATGTAATATTTTATGTTCGTTTTAAGTTTTGATGTAGCTTCTGTTGCAGTTGAAAAACTTGTTTCTTTTTATATTTAATTTCTGATTTTTTTAAATAATGCTGGGAAATCTGGCGTCCCTTTCATAAAAATGTCCCTTCCCCCATGAAAACTTCCTTCATGAAAAGATCCTCCCACGTAACCCCCGACCCCCTTCCCCACTACCAGAAAAAATCCCCCCTGAAAACGTCTATATACTTCCCAATAAACAATACTATATGTTAACATTGGTTAAAGTTCATAACTTTAAGCCCTCCCCCTTGGGACTTCGGGGGATTGAGTCATCCTTAAAGACATACTTAGTAGAAAGGGGTCATGAGCCCCCGGGACTCACCCCTGCTGCCACCTACAACTTTTTTTGCATAATTTATTCAAGGATTATCGAACGAGTCTAATGGGGGTCAAGGTCAATCGATCTGTTGTTGTTTGGCCACGTGTAATGACATGAGGGTGATTTACATAATCGGCGGGGGAATTATTGATTCACGAAAGGGGAATTAGGAAACAAACATGGCTTCTTTGTTGTTTGGCTAACCTAACCTGAGAAATTGATTTACATAATCGCTAGGGGAATGTATTGATTCACGAAGGGGAAATTAAGAAACAAACATGGCTTCTTTGTTGTTTGGTTAGCCTAACCTGAGAAATTGATTTACATAATCGCTAGGGGAATGTATTGATTCACGAAAGGGGAATTAAGAAACAAACATGGCTTCATTGTTGTTTGGCTAACCTAACCTGAGAAATTGATTTACATAATCGGCGGGGAAATTATTGATTCACGAAGGGGAATTAAGAAACAAACATGGCTTCCTTGATCTTTAGGCTAACCTAACCTGAGAACTTGATTTACATAATCGGTGGGGGAATTATTGGTTCACGAAGGAGGAATTAAGAAACAAACATGGCTTCTTTGATCTTTAGGCCTGAGGGATTTATTTATTATTGTTGTTTTGGACAAGTGCATGCTAGGGATGAATGTCAAGGTGTCCAGGAATAGGAAACCGGAAGTACATGCATCCTTCTCAGCCAATCAGCGAGTCGGATACATCCTCCTTCTCAGCCAATCAGAGAGCTAGTTACATATGGTTTTCCCCCAGTTACATAACAATTCGCCCTTGAGATTTCGTGTATAACGGGCATGCAATGTGATTAAATTATTAGAAAGTATTTTGACATAGGTCAAACAACAATGGATAATATTGATGAATTAGAAGCCTTGGCAACTTCAATTTACCATGTAAGTGCTGATTTAGTACATTTTTTATTTTCAAAATAAATTATTTTCCTTGGTCACCCTCTAGTATATTTAGGTAAGTACCCCCTCCCCCACAAACCTAACCACCATGCAATCTTATACTCACTAGGAAACATAAAATATGTTCTTTTTATTACCTAAACCCCCTCAACCCCCCCCACTGTTTTTACAGGTATAATTCTTGCTAATTGAAATATTTCTCTTTTTTCAATAAATTTATTCTTTCTGTAAGCCTATCAAAAAGTGACAATCAACTTCTGTCTATCCCATAATAGCTATTAATAAACAGTTTCCATTTAAGCCACCACCGCCGTTACTTGACTTAAAAAAATTTTTTCGCAATGATTTAAACAGCTGACACCCCACAATTGCACTTCCTGCTTGTTAATCCTTTACGTTAGTGACTTAACCAAAAGGTTTCAATGATAAAAAGGATTTGTTTCCCTCTTTATCAAATTAAAATGGTTTTAAGCAAAAAGAGATTGCTGTTTATTAAGCTTGTGGATTCTTAACCTGTATTTGCCGGAGAAGTGGTGAAACGGGTTTATTTCCAAAAATAATTACTAACAATATATTTAGGACATTGATGAAAGGGGGGGAGGGGGGTTTGACATGCCTCAATTCTATCGCCATTATTGTAAAATGAAAACAAAGATTTGCATGAAAAGTAAGGTTAGGTTGGGATGTCTATGAATAAGCCTTTTTTAATTAATTAAAATAGCATTTGATTTCTGAGTTTAGTATATTTTTACTTTTTGCTTTACTGAAAATGCTGGCGTAGGGGACCTTTCTTAGTGATAAATGCTTTTATAGACAAAATTATGTGGATGAGGATACTAACTTTCTTTCTGTAAAAAGGGGGAAATTATTTCGATACTAAATTTTTTCTCTTTTTAAGGCCAATTATGAAAAATGCCCGTCGCCGCCACCCAGTAAGAGAGCAAGAGAGGGTGAGGCATCCCCATCAGTTCCAGCCCCCATACAGTCTGGGCATAAACCAAAAAGAGAATGGGCCAGAAGGATGGTGAACCCCGCTGGCTCATCTATGCAAGCCCATGACATTTCTGGCCCAGCTGCGCAAGAACATAGCCGTCCCGCCCCGTCCGCCCTCCAACACGCACTACCTGGACCATCCGGCACCCAAGCCCAGACGGGTTTTGCAAATGTAAGCATTTTTTCCTACCTATCATATAGAAATATCTACCAATTTCTTCCAACTTTTTTAGGCCTTTTCTACATGCACCATTTTGGAACACTATGTAAAAGTGTATCTCAGCGGGATATTGAAAGATTTTTTCTCCCCAAAGGAAATATAATGTTCTCCCTTTTGAACCATGTCAAGTGCATGCATTCACCCTTGCTAAATTAGATTAGTGAAGCCAAAAAAAATGCACTATATCCCGCTCATAATAAGTAGCAAAATCCTTTGCATTATAAATTGCTTTATTAGCGAATGGTTCACATTGCCTCTACAATAAAAAAAAACAACTTTCTATCGGAATGAGTTGTGTATCATGAGAGGAGATGGCTATCCATTTCAAATTATGTTTTTTTTTTCCAGAGCAGATAAAGAGTATTAATATGAAATTTTATTTGGAGGGATTGTTTGAACAATATCAAATTGCCGCCTTCTATGTCATGCGTTTTAGATTGTAAATATCTTATACTAATATAAGATATGCTATGGGACCGAGAAGCGCCGCGGGAAGTGCTGCGAGATGCGCCGCGGGATGTGCTGTGGGCCCAAGAAGCGCCACGAAAAAATAAAAAAAAAATAAAAACAGTAGGGCTGATTTGAACACTTTGAAAATACGCTATTTTTTTTTGAACAAAATCAAATTGCCGCCTTCTATGTAAAGCGAAGTTTTAGATTGTAAATATCTTATATTAAGTTGGATATTTTGGAACTTTCAGTTGAATATCGATAGAGTAGTGAATTAAGCAAATGCTAGTATGTGCATACTGCTACAGCCCTACTAAGTGCTGACTTTAAATAATACGTAAATAATAATCCAAATTTTAAAAACAGTAGGGGATGATTTGAACACTTTGAAAATAAGCTATTTTTCATTTATAGGTTGGACGACCATTGGTCCCTTATTCTTTGTCTTCCCCCTCATCAGCTGGTGAAGGAGAGGAGCTCTCCAACAACATTTCGCCATGGAGTGATATCGCTAATGTGCAAATACCTGATAATATTGATGAGTATTTAAATGATTTTTTAAATGTAGATAATAGCACAGTTGAGCAGGGAGACTTGAGCCAAAATACACTACAGCTTTTGGAGGATTTCACAAACGAATTAACTGGGAATCCTCCTCCTCCTCCTCCTCCAGCCTCCGATACCCTAACGAGTTCACTTCAAACAACTGAAGTGGAGCATTCACCATATATTGTTGAACAACTTGGGGGAGGGGATAATATACAAGAGGGGGAGGGGGTAAAACTTTTCCAGACTTTCAATTATCTAATACAATTTTAAATGCAATAGTTGTTTACACTGCGACGTTTGGTGACCCTTTTAATACACTTATGGGGGGGAAATTTGTGTTTGATCCCGTAGAAATTGCGCATGACTATGTAGATAAAATTCGTGCACTACTGGAGAATCAAATTCAATTGTGGGGGAGGGATTCAATTAAGGTTTCTATTGTTTTAAAGGTTTTTTATTTAAATGAGGGGAAAAGTGAAGTTTATTATCATTATATACACTCCGAGATGCGCATAATTTATCCGAATTTAGAAAATTTTGAGGGTGCTTTCATGGATTGGGTAGGTCAAATTATTGCGCATCTTGAGAACTTTAACGAAAACGGTAGTGGGTCTCTAGTTCTTTTTGTTGAAAGTTTAAGTGTAAATATTTGTAAATTTAAGAAAGATTTTATTTTAAGAGGGGGGACTGGTGGGCATAAAAGGGATACAGTTTTAAAATATAATCCAGATCTAGAAGGTTGTAAAGGTGTCCAGCGGATTTGTTTTGAAACAGGTCAAAAATGTTTCAGGTATGCTTTCCTCATGTCAGCTTTCCGACCATTGAAAGATGAAGCCACCAAGACGAATTTAGATCACTGGGCTGTACATGGGAAGGAAGGGTTCAATTTCCCCATTGTAGATTTCTCTTGTTTAGAGGGGAAATACCCAGTAACGCTACGATCTATTGATCTTTTTGAAAGGGCTAATGCCCACTTAAATATTGGCGTTACTGTGGTTCAGTATGAAACTGAATTTGAAGATGGGGTTCGTTAAAAAAAGAAGGGGGTGGTCTTCCCTGTAAGGGGCCAATCAATTGATTTGGTTAGACATTGGTTTGGTTGTTGTATACACCACCTAGTGACCCTGCCAATTCAATTTGCCATTTTAATCCTATTACAGACATTAGTAGAGTTCTGGGGGAGCGTAAGACTAGGGGGACATGTTTCTACTGTCCAACATGCCTCTCTAGATTTTGGACTGAATTCAAGTTGCAAAATCACATGAGGCATTGTAGCCGACATGGCTACCAGACAGTGGAAACGGTTTCAGGGGATTGGGCCATTTTACGCTTTAAAAATTTCCAGAACACCCTTCTCCAGTGCAACAAAATATCTTTAGACTGTGAAGCTAAGCTGATGGAGGTGAATGATCCCCAATTTCTAAACCGAGTCAAAGAACACCAAGCTATTGCAGTGTCCTATGCTCACGCGCAAAGAGACAGTTCTAACACCATGCGGTTGTTAGAAATAGTAGAAACATTGGATGAGGGGGAGTGTATGGTCAAGGCACTGACTAAACTAATTGGCACGGCTAATGGTGCTATTTCTCGTTTGAGAAATACCCATTATCCAATGGTTTTGTCTGCAGAGGATCGTCTCGCGATTAAAAATAAAAAAATATGTTGGGTTTGTAAGGGGTAGTTTGTAGAGGGGGATAAGGGGACTAAAGGGAAAAGAGGGGGGAGGGGGAAAGTCAGAGATCATAATCACTTGTGGCAGGAAATATTCTCGGGGGTAGTAATTTTAGGGGGGTTGCGCATCAATCGTTTAATTTAAATGTTAGCCAACAGTTTTTTATTCCTGTTTTTATTCACAACTCTAATTATGACTTAAAATTTATTTTGCCGGCACTGGCACGTATGCATAGGGAGGGAGGGGGAGTAGATAGTCCATGTGTAAACAGTTCATTTACCTATAACATTATTCCCAAATCGGCCGAAAAGTTGTTGCTTCTCGAGCTGAAATGGCAGGCAGTGGATAATGGGCATACGTGTTGGAATAAAATCAGGTTTTTAGATTCCTTTAGTTTTTTTCCCAAGGCATTGAGTCAATTGATTCAAGTGCAGAAAAGCGACAATTTTGATAGCTTTCCCTTGCTTAAACAGCACTTTCCAGACGGTGAAATGTATGATCTGTTGACCTGCAAAGGTGTATACGCATACGATTATTACTGTTCTGGCGCTCGCTTAAGTGAGGTGAAACTACCTCCAATTGAAGCTTTTTACAATTCACTGACCAGCAGTGAATGCACAGCCGAGGAGTATGAGTTTGCCAAGAAGGTGTGGTCTAAGGGGGATTGTAAAAATGGGTGGGATTATTGTAGACTGTACTTGGCCAGTGACGTTCTAACTCTGTTGGATATAGTCTGTAAGAACACAGTCCAAATCTATTCAGAGTTCGGGTTAGATATAGGCTACTATTTTTCCACACCCCATTTGGTGATGGATTTGATTTTAAAAATTAGTAGGGAGGAAATAGGCCTAATCACCGACGTAGATCAGCACCTTTTTGTAGAGCGTTCAATGAGGGGAGGGTAGGTTTTTCATGGGTACCGCGTCTTATCAACCGATCCGAGCGGACAAAGCACCAGTGCAAAGTCAAATGCAGTGTTCTTGGACATGAACTCATAGTACCCCTCGGCAATGTCTCACTACTCTTTGCCGTGTGGGAGCTATCAATGGCTTGAGAATCCTTGTGAGTTCCCCGACATTACCACCGTCGAGGACAATGGGCCACAAGGATGGTTGTTTGAAATTGATGGTCACATTCCGCTGGCGCTTCACGATTCCGTCAAAGATTTTGTTTTTCCCTGTATCAATCGACCCGTGAGCAGGGACTCTCTGAGCCCCTACAATCGATCATTTGTTGAGGATATGGGGATGCACTGGACTCCCTCCAAACAGAAACTGATTGCTGATTTGGACCCTAAGGAGAATATCGTTGTTCACCATATGCTTTTGCACTGGATGGTGAGCAATGGTTTCAAAATCACCAAAATACACAGGGTCCTACAGTTCAATCAGCGACCATACTTGAAAACGTTTATCGATACTTTTGTCGATAAACGTTCTAGGGAAAAATTCAAAGGTGGAGAAGGAAATGTACAAGCTCATTTTAAATTCAGCGTTTGGCAAAATGTGTGAAAGCGTACGTAATAGATCTCGCTGCGACGTCGTGACTGACCCTCTAGAGTGTGCACGAATTATTGCCGACCCCAATTTTACATCATTCACGAGCATAGAGGCCGGCATGGTTCTTCTACACAGGAAAAAGCGAAATGTAGTACTGAACAAGAATATCGCAGGAGGTAGTTCAGTACTAGAAATTTCAAAAAAGCTCATGTTGTCGTTCTTTTACAATGTGTGCAAGGTGCAATGGCCACGGGAGGGGGAGGTTCAAGTTTACTATGGGGATACAGATTCTCTGCTGTTAAAGGTAAATGGGACCGAAGATTTATTGGGTGATTTAGAAAAGGGGGAACACATCAGCTCGTGGATGGATTTCACCAACTGGAATCCATCCCTCTACCCCGAGTTGGTGAAACGTCAAGCCCCCAACCAACTATTAATGTTAAAATCAGAGACGGGGAGTGATTTGATATCCAGGGGGGTGTTCCCGGGTCCTAAAGTTTATTGCGTTGAAACTCATAGTGGGGATGAAAAGAAGGCGTGTAAAGGGGTGCCTACACATTTTGTAAAGAGCAATTTCAAAATGAGCGTGTGCAGAGACTGTGTAGAAAGTAGCCTAGTGCCGAGAGCACAAGTGCTTGCAATTCGCTCTCTACAGTATAGAAATTATACTGTGAGAGTGGAAAAGAATGCAATGTCGTGTATATCCAACAAATTCTATGTGCTCGAGAAGGTTGTGAGTGTCCTGCCTCATGGCCACTACCGTATTTCAGACCGAGTTGAATGCATAGACTATCGCAATCAACTTGGTCTGGATAAATTAACCTAACTTGAACTAACCCAACCACTAACCACCATCAACCTTTCATAAATTAACTAACCCAACCCGTTCATAAATTAACTAACCTCAACTAACCCAACCTCAACCTAACCTGTAGCAGCAGCAGTGACCGGACAACTATTGTGTACAATCCATTTTCGCTCCGCGGTTCCCGGGGGGTGGGGGGCCCTTCCCGCGGCCGGCTCCCGGGGGGGGGGGGTCCCTCCTGCGGCCGGCCGGACTTCGGCCCCGTGGCCCTGGGGGGGGGACCCCACCTTTAAATTCCATATAATGTTCAACTGTGCTAGTTCAGAATTTTCAAGTGTGTTTTTCAAGTTTTGTTTTTTCAAGTGCTCTTGTTGTTGTTGTTGTATAGAAAAGTGTTTAAAGACAATAAGTGCTGATGTTGTACAGAAAAGTGTTGATGATGGACAAAAAGTGTTTTTTCAAAGACATTAAGTGTTGCTCTTCATGGACAAAAGTGTTTTTATTGTACATAAAGTTTTATCATTGTTCATGTTGAACAAATAGAGTTTTCATGTTGACCATGAAATTTTGTCAGGTTCTTGTTGAACAAGTGTTATTTTTATCATTGTTCATGTTGAACAAATATTTGTTTTCATGTTGCCGAAATAAAT
>JAQQPU010022720.1:0-13796 GCA_029168905.1 Artemia sp. Kazakhstan ARC1039
TGGTTTAATGGAGCTCCTAACTTTTCTTTGTAAAACATATTTTATGAAAAAATATTTTTTTAATTAAATTCCTGTTTGTTTTTATTGGCATAGTCCTTTTCATGGAAAAAAAATAATATCTTATATAAGATAGATAGATAAGATAAGATTTATTTCAAAAAGCCTGTGGGCCATAGCAACACATAATACAATGTATAAACAAACACTCAGGAACAAAATACAACTTTAGATAGTAAAAATCGAAAAAGGAAAAAAGAAAAAGAACAACAAAACGACCAAAAAGAAACAAACCAAAGTTCGACTTTTAACCAACAAACACCATATAATAAAATTCAAATCATAAAAATAGTATCAGGCTATCCCCTCAAACATGATTTGCTATATTTAGTCCCTACAAGAAGAAACTTACACAACTGTTTAATAGCACATACGTTCCTCTCAGCCATCCGCTCTATTAACCAGCATTTGCTCCCAAACACTCGTCCGAAACATTCATTCCGCAACTCAGACAGCTCTTCACACTCGGATACAAAATGAAATAAGTTTTTATTCACCAATCCACACATTGGGCAGAAATAAGGGCCAGCTGCCGACCTAAACTTTCCCAAAAATTTCCTTCTCTCACCTAAATCCAAACTATCCCCTCTTACCAACAACAAATTCTTCAAATCTTCTTTATTCAACCCGAATTTAAGATAAACCTCCTCCCCCCAACCGTCTTTGGCTTGGGTGTAAAACCTCAAAGACATAAATCGGTCCTTATGAGCCACTCTTGGATTTCTTGGTCCTTTAGGGTTTGCTGGACATCCTTTCATACTGACATGGTTTCATCCATAGGGTCTTTTCCTTCATTCCACATCTCTGAAAGTCCACAAAGGTCCAGTATTTTCTTAACCTGATTTGACCATGAATAAAGTCTACCATCCTTCAAGCTCTCCAAATAAGCTGCCTTAAGAAGCCGAACTCTAGCTAGCCTAATTATCTTCTCCCAGAATTTTATCATTCTAACCAATCTAACACTCCTTAAAGAAAAAAGCCCCAAATCTCCTTTCAGTACCACTGAACTAAATGAATCCTTCAAGCCTAGAATTCTCTTAAAATATCTTAGCTGAACTACTTCTTGCTTAGCTCCTTTAGCAAAACCCCAAACCTCAGAGCCCCAATGTAGAGTAGAAGCTACCTTTGTCTGGAAATCTCTTTTCTGGATCCTCATGTCAGCTAGCTGATTTAAATTACATCTCAAAAGTATATTTATTAGACTATTACCCCTTAAAATACAATCTTCTATATGCCTAGACATCCCCCTTAAAGCACTAAACTTAACACCCAAATAAACAAAATCATCTTCAACATCTAAAACCTTTCCTCCAAAATTAAAATGAACCTGTGAATCAACATCTCCTTTACTCCTAAATACTAATACTACTGATTTCCTAGCGTTCAACTCAAACTCCTTCTTTTCTAAATAATTTTTTATTATATCTAATTGTTTCTTAAGGTTCTTTCTGCTATCCCCCACTAGAGCTATATCATCCACGAATAACATGCATGATAGCCTAAACCAATCCAAAGATACATAAGGGGCTCCATTATTTTTCATAAACCTATCTAAATCATTAACAAACAAGGAGAAGAGCTTAGGAGATAATGTACATCGTTGTTTCGAACCCACATGAGACGTGACCAGCCTAGAAAAATTTTTCATAACCTTCACAGAAAATTTCCCCCTCCGATACATATCTGCTTTTATTGCTACAAAACAAGACAGCAAGCCTATTTCTAACAAACTTTCAATTAATAACCTCCTATTTACCGAATCAAAAGCACTTTTCAGGTCTAAAAAGGCTACGAATAGCCTACCAGTTTTTCCTCTAGCATATTTCCTTCTCAATGCATCCAAAGTAAAAATATGGTCAATAGTGCTGAATGTCGATCTGAATCCTGCTTGTGCCAGGCTAAGTATTTCCTCCTTATCTAGCCAATCTCTTAGCCTAAATTCCAGAACCTTACTAAACAATTTACTTACCACATTCCCCATAAAGATAGACTTAAAGTTTTCATGTAACTTCCTATTACCTTTCTTAAAATGAGGCACTGCTACAGAAATGTCCCATGAGCGAGGCCAACAAGCTTTTTCTATTACAAACGAGAAAACTGCAGCCAACATGGGTATTAAAGCTGTCCTTCCTAACTTCAGAACCTTTGTAGATATACCATCTGTTCCTGGACACGAATTTCCATTCATCCTTTTCAACTGATCCCAAATTTCTTGTTTAGATACAGGCCAAATTAAATCATAATCATTCTGCCTTAAAGGATATGTTGGCGTCCCTAGACCAGGCTCTCTAACCTCTGAACCATTCGACTTATTCACCCTAACATATTCTGACTCTCTATTCTCAAAATAATCTGGCCACGTCTCAACTGCTGGGACGTCACCTCTTATTTCCGTGCCCTAGATTGAACATTTAACAACCGACCAAAACTCTCTTGAATTATTAACACTATAAGCTCTCTTAATTTCCTCATTAATATTCTTATGCCTCTCTCTCTTTTTAACTCTTTTAACCCTATTATAATCTGACCTTAGTTTCCTATATTCAGCTAACCTGCGCAAATTCGTTTCCTGATCCAATGCGTTTGTTGCTTTAAGTAGCCTGAAAACCCTAATTACCTCTTCCCTTTTCTGCCTACATTCTTCATCGAAAAAACCCTCATCTTTTCTGGCCGGATGTTTTTTATCTTGAGATAAAGGCTTGATTCTCTCATAAATTATATCTGTAAGTACCGAAACAACTTGGTGCAATGTAGCTGGTTCTGAAAAATTCAAAATCAAATGGCAATCATTTTGAAATTCCTCACTTTCTAGTTGCATTATAACCCAATCTTCTTTCTCCTTGGCTATCCAAACTGGTTTACGGATCCTTTCCTTGCACGTAGACCTTTCCTTTCCCCTTTCGGAGTGTCGAATACACGCTCTCAGTATAATACTCACTAGCAGATGGTCAGATCCAACCAACTCTAGGACCCTGAGGTCGACAGCCCGGAACCAAAGAGAAAAACCACATAAAATATAATCAATTAAACTCGGGCTAAACCCACTGTAACACGTAAAATCACCCACACCAAAATCTCCCCCTAAACCTCCGTTCATAATTATTGACCCTTCCTTTTTACAAAAATTTATTAAATTTCTAACCCATCTATTTAATTTCCGAAACCTATCCCTACTTTTCCTACTAGGGAAAACATACTCACGTTCATTCTCCAAACAAACATTCTGATCTGGTTCATTTACAAGGCGTTCACCAACCTGCAACTCGTCCTCTTCACTAGTATATGCATTGAAGTCCCCTAGAAAAATAAAATTACGGCAAGGGTACATTCTTTTATACAACCGAGTTTCATTTTCAACCAATTCCCATGTATCTTCACGGCTGTGAGAACTATTATTCGGAGGCAAATAAACAACACTTACAACAAGGTTAACATTTTTAACTGACAATAATATCCATAATAAATTTTCAGACTCACTTTCTAGCCTACGAAATAAATTGAATACACCCTTCCTTAGAAGCACGGATACTCCTCCATAGTATCTGCCATTTGCCGAGACTTTTCTCCGACACTCAAAAACATCAAAGTCTTCATATGACGAAAATTCATCTAGAGAATTCCACGTCTCGACAAGGCAAACAACATCCCAACTTTCACAACCGGCTGATGTACTTGACTGTAATAAATTTTCTAACTTTTCCCTACTATAACCTTGTAAATTCCAAACTACAAAACTACAGACTTGCACGTAATGGTGGAAACAACTTCTCTAATGTAAATTTTGATTGTTTAGAGGGGAAGTATCCGGTGTCCTTAAAAGAAATAACCATATTTGAAAAATCCAATGAAAATCTTAGGTTGGCGATGGTTGTTCTCCAGTATGACACAGAATTTGTAAATGGGGGGAAAGAAACGAAATAAAAAAGTTTTTTATATTCAGCTATGACACTGTTGGTAGATAGTGTTAAAAATTTGGTTTTGATTATCAATGAGCCCCCAAAGATGTAAGATTCTATGGTCATTTTTCCCCGTTACGGCAATAAGTCGACTCTTATCTCAAGACAAAAAACATGGGGAGCGTCACTATTGCCCCGTGTGTCTTTCCTTATTTAGATCTAAACAAAAATTCGTGGATCACATGAGATATTACAAAATTCATGGGAATCAAAGAATAGAAATGCTGACTGAAGGCAAAGATACTTTACAATTTAAAAATTTTCAAATTCCCTTCTACAGGCTGATTAAGTATCTTTGGATTGTGAATTAAGACTGTTGGAGGTATCAAGGTTCAAGGTTTAATTTTAAAATATCTGTACAAAATAGTCATAAATACAGGGTAAACGCCGGAGACACAAGGTCGAATGACAAAAACCCGGTACATTAATCGGAATAAACCTGTTTAACAACAAAATAAAGAATAAGAGTTATTCCATGACTCACCAATAGACGGACACCCACCCCACAAACCCACCGACACCGGGCAAAGATCAACCGAAAATACCAATAAAAAAAAATACCAACGGGCGAATAAGGGTAACTGATAACCGGCATCTCACAGGGCAAAACACCCAACAAAACAATAATATCAAATGTACCCAGATTTTTAATATATTATTAATTCTTAAAATTATTTATAAGGATAGAATGAAGTTGCGTTTTTATATTTGGAAGAGATTTGTTGCAATCATTAAATGGTAGATGAAGACACCATGAACCCGTGACTGAAAATAAGGGCGAGAACCGTGATCTCTCTGTGCTTAATTTTAGGTGCTGAATGTTCCATTTATGTCGGGTTTCATAAGAATGGGCATGTTGCACAGGGAAAAAATTATTCGAACGAAAGTACGTAGGTAGTTCCGACCGGTCATATTTTACCTTAAATAAAAAAGAATTGAGGGTGAATATCTGTGAAACAGGCAAAATATTAGTTAGAAGATATAGAGTTTCAGTTTTACTCTTATTAGGATACGAAGACGATGATGGTAAATATTTGTTTAAAATTAGGAGAGTCCGGTTTTGAAGAATTTGTATCGGTTTCACATGACATCTGAATCGTGCCAAATATATCAGAGGACAATACGTAAGATGGGAATGAACCAACGCAAAATAAATTAGACGTAGGATTTCATATGGAACAAAATGCTGAAACCTTTGCATTATACCAACCCCCTGAGCAACTTTAACCCGTAATCTATTACAATGTTCTTTATATGACAGATTTACATCAATAATAATACCCAGATACCGGAACAAAGTTACCCTTTGAATTTGAATATTTGTAGCATGATCAAATATAGTTGAAATTCCTTGAGCATTCTGCCCAATTCTACTATAAATGATAAATTTGGTTTTTGATGCATTAAGTGACAAACAATTAGCTTTTAGCCATACAAGAAGTTGTGAAAATACGATTTGCAGCTTCTCATTGAGATCCTCTTCCGAATATCCAGTAAGTGATGATCCGGTATCATCAGCGAAAAGAACAATCAGACCAAGGTTTTCTGTCACTGATGGAAGGTCATTTATATATATATTAAAAAAAGCAGTGGTCCCAGGATTGAGCCTTGCGGGACACCAGTATTTGACAAAAGACATGGATCCGAAACTGTGCCGTTGATCATAGTCACTTGAGAGCGATGACTTAGGTAAGATGCGATAAAATCGTGCACTGGTCCTCGTATTCCACCGTGGTTTAATTTATACAACAATATTTCATGGCTTAACGAATCAAAGGCCTTCTCAATGTCCAAAAATATACTCACCGGAATCCATTTTTTATCCAGACACTCGTGAATAAATTGTACCATAGTTAATATAGCATCCTGAGTACTATGATCTTTTCTAAATCCATATTGAGTTTTTGAAAAATAATCTTTTGAACAGAAAAAATTATACATTCGATTATAAAAACAGCGCTGCATTACTTTAGAAAAACCCGAAAGAATAGAAATGGGTCTATAATTTGAGCAATTAGTCCGGTCACCACTTTTATATAGTGGTAACACTTTCACTTTTTTAAAAGAATCCGGAAAAGTTCCAGATCTAAATGACAGATTTATTAAATGACACATAACTTTATTAATAATAGGAAAAATGGCTTTAACAATATTGGCCGACGACTCATCAATCCCCGGGGAATTTCCCTTATTTAAAAGCTTAACAACCTTAGCAAGCTCTTCTTGTGTTGCCGGAGTTAAAAACATAGAATTCTCAGAAGGACTTCCTAGTTACTTAGGATAATTATATTGCCCATGGGACATATTATGTTGGAGCGTATTAGCTATTGACTGCCCGATTGACACGAAATGAAAATTTATGTAATTTGCTATTTCTAGTTCCCTTTCAATTGTATTACCATGGGCATCCCGTATTTTTGATGGTGAAGAAGACGTCCGCGATCGATTTAAACATGAGTTGATTAGTTCCCAAGTTTTCTTTGGGGACTTACTTACTTCATTAAAAGAATCGAAATAAAATTTCATTTTAGAATTGCGTATTATTTTGAAAGTAGGTTTTTATAATTTTTGAAGGTTCTTCTATTTTCTTCACTTTCGAAAGATATGAAAGTTTTTTAGAGATTATTTTTATGTTTTATTGATGTCAAAAGGGCTGGCGATATCCATGGTTGGATGGGTTGATTATATTTCCGTTTTCTTTTTTTTTACTCTTGGGCACGACTCATCAACTGCTGCATGAAATCCCTCTAAAAAATAATCCGTCGCAGAGTTTATTTAATCAGCATCAAATACAGGAGACCAATCAGTTAAATTCAGTTTGTCCTTTAAACATACTAGATTTTTTTTTAATTAATAATCCGGGTTGCTGTTTCTGGTGATTTTATTTTATGAATCTGGTATCTCACATCAGAAATTAAAAAAAAATGATCAAAAAAATCCGTCAGAACAACCTGTGAAGACATGGCTGGTGTTGTTAAAAATATGTTGTCAATGAGAGTTGCACTAGTCGATGCAACACGCGTTGGAATTGTACACGAAGGAATTAGGGAATTCGATGACATTAATGTAATAAATTCTGTTGTATGGGTATTTTCATTAAATTCTAGCAAATGTATATTAAAATCCCCCATAACCACAACATCCTTATCATCCAAAGATGCTCGTAAAGACTCCTAAGATTGCAAAAAAAGCGGTATTGGGGCTGACGGGGGCTTATACACAACACAAACTTGAATTTTTTTAGTCCCAAGCCGACATTCAACCGCCAGTATTTCACACACTTTTTCAACATTATACTTTTCCAGTTCTGGGAGTCACTCAAACTGCGCTCCATCATTCAAGAATAACCCAAGACCACCTTTTTCATGGACTAGTCGATTCTTATCAACGAATTTATATCCCGGGATTTTCACATTATAGTGTGTCTTATCATTAATAAATGTTTGACAAATCCCCAAAATGTCAATTTGATTTGCTGGCAATAAACTTGTTAGTTCATCAATAGAACTCATGAGTCCTTGTACATTCACAAACCCCATTCGCAATGAATTATCTTCAAGTTTATTTATCTTCGGTTTATTTCATCAAGAGAAACGTACGATGACGGTTTTATTTTAGAAAAAGTGTTATTTTCTCTTTGACCGAATACATGAAAAGTTTCAGAAAGTAAAGATAGGTTAAGGGGTTTCCCCTCCAAAGCCACCAGTCTATCGGTCCCCCCCGCACCCGCAAACTTTAAAGTCAACTAAGTAATAATCGAAAGATCCCACCCCGCGCCAGTAAGCCCACGTGATAAGGAGCCCGTACTACTGCCGAGTCATGAAAACCAACTATGCTTATCATCCTTCGAGAAGACCCAAGTTGAGAAGGTATAAGTAGAACAGAAATAACTGGGGAAGAAATAATCAAAATAAACTTGAACCGAGCTAGCCTAAATAACACATCAATATAAAAAATCAACATATCTCAAACACAAAAACGAAACAATCATCAATCTAGAGCGGGATTGATCTAACATCATACACTAGTCGCCTTTAATATTTCTTATGCTTTTGCCCACTGCGAATCAGAATCCGATTTATACTCTAGCCAGAGTTTAGCTCTTTTTGTTTTACTCGTGTGAGTTGAGCGGATCCATTCTCACGCATTTCCTTACCCTTAGACAGTAACTCGTTTCTAATAGAGTTTTTTTGGATGGCAAGTCCGTGCAAATCCGGACCCCAGTTCCTTTCAGCTTTGATATTGAACTGAAGATTGATAGAATATCTTTTTCTGTCGACACTGTTAAAAAAACTGGAGGGGTATACGGCTTACGGCTAGACACCTTTGACTTTTGAGGCACTCGGTAGCACTGTGATAATCGGATTTTATCCGTGATTTCCATTTTTGATGTCAGTAACGTAGACACATTCGTGAGAACTGACTGTTGGTTTTTCTCTTTCGGTAATCCGAAGATGATTAAGTTGAGTTTTCGGTCTTTTACTTCGATTTCCAGCAGTTTCGTTTCGATTGTATCAAACTTTGACTTTTGCTCCTCAGGCTGGCTTTCTAGACTAGCAATCTTCGCATCACGAGACTTCGATTCATTTTTCAAAGTCTGAACCTCATCCGAAATCGAGGACAGTGTAACAGCAAACTCTTTTTGTTGGTTGATTATGAGATCCAGTTTCTTTCCCAGTGCCTTCATTCCATCATCAAAAGTTTTCTGGCTGACTGACGACATATTTCTTTAGCTATAAAATCCGCTCTCAGGTAAGATTTATGTTTTCATTTAGAATTTCATTAAATACAGACTTACTGGAAAGTATCCAAGCAGTATCACAATGACAGAGTCTAAGACCGGTATGACTAGTCAATTAAGTTCACTCGTTGAATGATAGATCGGTATGTCTCTAATTTAAAAGATTCTGACGTCACAGCTATAACAATTCACTAATACACAGTAGTGGTCAAACTTGTTATTTACGCAACCTAAGCTGTTGAGATTTTAAGCATGTGTTTCATCCGACTGAATTGAAACTTATTTAGCTGTTAACTCTATGAACTCTAATTCAATACTGAACCTATCAAGGTTCGGACCTATCAAGGCCAAATATAGTCCAGGAACACAAACTATTTGCGTGTTCTTATTCACATGACCTCTACCCCTCGGCCATGTCCCATTATACGCTACCCTGCGATGACTATAAATGGCTCAATAACCCTCTTGCCTCCAATTTCCCCAAAATTGACAGTTTTGAGGAGAATGGGCCTGTTGGATGGTTTTTTGAAATTGATGGAGAAATACCAGTTGAAGTTTACGATTCGGTAAAGGATTTCTTTCCATGCATCAATAGACCTTTGTCTAAGGACTCTTTGAGCACCCACAACAGACGTTTGATCAAGGTGGAGAGATGCGTTGGACACCTTCAAAACAAAAACTTATTGCTGAACTCCGGCCGAAGAAAAAAACTTTTGTACATTATGTGGCTTTAAAATGGATGTAAAACTACGGTTTAAATGTCCTAAAGGTTCCTAAAGCTCTCCAGTTTAGTCAAAAACCCTATCTGAAAACATTTGTTGACACTTTTGTCAAGAAACGTTCTGAAGCGCGAAAACAAAAGCCGAAAAAGAAATCTAAAAGGTCATTTTAGATTTGGCTTTTTGTAAAATGTGCGAAAGTGTTCGCAATAGGAATCATTGTGACTTCGTGACCGATCCCGAACAATGAGCTCGAATTCCAGCCGATCCAAATTACATTTCCGGTTACAATCATTGGCCCGGACATGGTACTATTGAATAGAAAAAAAGAAGCATTGTCCTAAATAAAAATACGGCTGCAGGCAGTACGATCCTGGAGATCTCTAGAAAGCTCATGTTAGAATTCTACTACAATATGGCTAGGGTAAAGTGGCTGGAGAAGGGACAAGTAGAGGTCTGCTACGGGGACACGATCCTCTACTATTAAAAGTAAAAATTCAAAATACTACTACTACTACTAACAACTCATCGCAGCACCAAGCCGCCTGAGGCCAACACAGCTACGCACGCTCCTCCTCCACCCCAATCTATTCAAAGCCTCCCTTTTTACACCCGCCCACGAAGTTCCCATTTCCTTTAAATCTTTTTTTATGACGTCCTTCCAACCCAGACGGGGACAACCTGCCTTCCGTTTAGCCCCAGATGGCTGGCCGAAAAGAACAATCTTCGGCAATCTGTCATCCTTCATCCGAACAACATGCCCTAACCATCTCAACCTTTCTTTCATTATAGACCTAGAAAGCGGTATTGAACCACATTTTTCGTATAGCCTATTGTTTGAAATACGGTCAGTCAGCCGGGTACCCAGAACAATCCTTAAGCAATTTCTCTGGAAAACATCTAGCAAATCTTCATCCGCTTTTCGGAGCGTCCATGCTTCAGAGCCAAAATCTACTTCATTATTTGGCCCACGATGAAATCATCAGTTCGCGGATGGACTACACCAACTGGAGTGGGGAGGTCTACCTAAGGCTAGTGAAACGTTGGGCGCCAAATCAAATTTTATTTTGAAAGTCAGAAACGGGAAGTGACATTATTTACCGTTGTATATTTGTAAGTCCGAAGGTGTACTTTATACCGACACACGACGAGGAAATCAAACAATGTTGCAAAGGTGTACCAACGCGCTACGTAGATAAGAATTTCGACATGGACGTCTATAGGAATTGTATTGTTGAAAATACAATTCCACGAGCGAAATTGTTCGCAATTCATTCGTTAAACTACAGGAACTTCACTGTAAATATAGAAAAAATTGCCATGAGTACCATTTCCGACAAGGTCTATGTTTGTCAAGACGGTTTGATTTCTCTCCCCCTGGGGCACTATTTAACTTCCGACCGAGCTGAATGTGTTAGCTATAGGGAAAGTCTAGGTTTGAGCAATGTCCAATAAAATAAACTTCCCAAACCCTTGGGGGGGGGGCTTGCGGCCAATGGGAGGGGGGCCTTGGGCTGCCCAGCCAGCCACCAGCGGGAGGCGCCGCCACCAACGGTATTTTTTTCACTTAGAGAAGATTTTTTGTGCTTTTGTAATTATACATATTGCTGTTGGATTGAAATAAAAAAAAAATAATGTAAAAAATTGATATTATTGTAAGTGAATTTTTTCATTAAATGATGTATTTTTTATAAATAAATAAAGTATATTGATTAAAATGCTTTTATTCTAGTGCATTTTAAAAATAAATGTTTATGTTTTTTTCCTATAAATAAATTAAAATAAATCTTAAGTGTATTTTTCTTGTTTAATGTGTTTTTTTTTCTGTAATGTATTATTTGTAAAGTAACCTTTTTTTAATAATACAAGAATTATGATTCTTTATTGATTTTGTTCTTCTCATTATTCTTGAACGGAGTAGTACGAATAGGGAAATTATTTAGTCATTAGGCATCCATAGTATGCATTTAGTTGTAGGTGAACTGTTCAAGGGAATATGTATCAATTTAAAAAACCCTTCAGGTCGTTTCTGTGTGGTCCATTAATGTCAGGCAAAATGACGCTATTAGCTAAAATAATTTAAAATTGCGATAATTTTTTTTTGGAAAAGCCAAAAAAATCTAGTATTGTTACAGTATTTGGCAGGAGTCATACGATAAATTAAAAACAATTGGTATATTAGGGTTGGTGCAGATAAAATTCATACAGGGACTTGATATTTTAAACACTAATGACGAAACTCTTGGCTAATTATTGGCAATCTGGCTGAATCTATTGAATAATGGTCCCAGGAAATGCTACAACTGTTTACTGTTCGCTCTCATCAAGAACAGATTTCAATTACTCTGGTTCTACACAATCTCTTTCATTAGAGAAAATTTATGTGAACACTTGCATTCAACTGCACCTACTATATCATCTACAGAGTTGTTTGTGATTCTAGCTGACTCATAACCCTCAATAAACAAATATACCCCGGGGCATCTAAATTTCTGCTCTCTGCCTACAATCAGGCAACTAATAAACCCTAAGGCTATATCCTATTGGATCTTAATCAAAATACACCCGAGGATTTGCGTGTAGTCAGAGATATTTTTGACAATGAAATTACTGCATATCTTCCTGCGAACAGTAAAAAGACCTATTAGTAAGTATCATGAAAATGAACAACCGAAGCAACATCGTTCCATTGTACGTAGATTAGGTCAAAGAGTGAAAGTACCAAACATGGCAGTGGAGATTACACCAGGATGTAAACTAATCCTTGAATGGGACGATATGTATGCTAGATATGTTATATCTTTGAGAATATTTAAATTGAAAGAGCAATTATACTTTTCAGTGAAACTAAACACTGTCTATATAAATAGACTTCAAGCTGCATTAGATACACTAGTGAAATCTATCAAGGAAGTAAATTGAATCGCTGATTATTATAGTTGTATTTATATTCAGTAGAAATGAATCTAAATCGAACATATTTTTTTCTATAGTAGGTTAGCGTATATTTTCTAGAGTAGAAAAAGAATTATGGTCAGTCTGAAGTTGGTTGTGAGAGTGCTAGGACTCTAAAAAATAGATAGATTTGAGAATGAGGAAATCATAGGGAATATTGTGTTTATTGAAAAATGTTTGATTCTAGATAATGATTTTCTAGAGTCATCAATTGAAAGGAAGAGGTTTTCTCAGGGAATGCTTTTCAATATAATGAAAACTAATTTTCCGTCATTAGACTATTGCATGAGGCTTTTACGTCGTTGTCCAAAGGCATTTACACAATTTATTGACATAATAATCACGACCAGACAAAATGATATTGTGGATTTTCTTTTATAAACACACCAGCTTAGAAATCTTTCATGAGAAAGATGTTGCTCAAAGCTCAGTTTCATTTTGGCAGTGAGAGCGTCAACACAGGAAAAAATGTTCCAATAATGTCCACTATGCATGTAAATACTGGGCAGCTGGTCATTATCTGAGAATTGTACAGTGATTGATGAGTAAGATGAAAAATGCAGATTACGCAACCTGTGTAAATTAGAGGATATGCTCTATAAATTAAAGTTTGTAGTTCATGTCTTGAAGGGGTGTGTTACTTTCATTCTAGAAGACACCTATGTTCTAATTGCCACTATGTTAAATGTAATCAGTGGGAGAATGCATATCCTGGTATGATTGCAAAGAATCCTAAACGTGATTTTAGTTTACTGCTAAGAGATAGGTATTGTATTGGAATTAGTATTGATTTTTATCAATTTATCGTATTGGTATGGATTGGTATCAATAGTTGAAAGTAATTAGAGGACAGCTAACCCCCCTCTAACCCCCACCATTTCCCCAAACGCATCTAATCAAAATACTGTGAAATCAATTTTGTTTAACACCGTTAAGAGTTCCTAAATTATTTTTTTTAACATAACAACTCACAGGGAGCCCTCAAGGGTTATAAGTTATACTCTGGGCAAAGGTGTTAAGTTATACCCTGGGGATATATAAGGTTTTTGTAGACATACCTGTCAATAAAACGTCAAAAAGGGCTCATTTTATTTGAATTTGAAAGGGCTTGTGCCTTTTTTAATGGTTAAAACTGAATGGAGAGCAACTAGACCCCTCGCAAGCTCACCATATCCCACCATACAATGTATTTGAAATTTCTTCCCATTATGATTTTGAGAATGACAAACCCCCCAAAGCCCTCAAGCAAGGGTTGTAAGTTATCTCTTGGGGGTAACTGAGGTTTTTGCATATAAAGCGTTTTCTTTGAGACTTCAAAAAGGGCTTATTTGGTTGGAATTTGAAAGGGCTGGTCCCCTTTTAATAGTC
>JAQQPU010022721.1:0-13794 GCA_029168905.1 Artemia sp. Kazakhstan ARC1039
CATTTTGTTCATAGTTTCTTAAATGAAGTTTCTGCATTGTGTATCCAAGATGTGACTTCAGGAAAGAGTTTGTTACTTGCTTACAATTTTTTCATAATTTATTGAATGAAATATCCGCATTGTATATCCAAGAGGTGAAAACAATAAAGAGTTTGTTACTTACTTGCGATTTTTTCATAATTTCTTGAATGAAGTATCTGTACTGTATATCCAAGAGGTGAAATCAATAAAGAGCTTGTTACTTACTTACAAATATTTTCATAATTTCTTGAATGAAATTTCCGTATTGTGTATCCAAGAGTTGACTTCAAGAAAGAAACTGTTACTTACTGAGAATTTTTTCATAATTTCTTGAATTAAATTTCTACATCGTGTATCTAAGTCGTGAAAACAATAAAGAGTTTGCTACTTACTTAGAATTTTGTCATAATTTCTTGAACGAAATGTCTTTTTGTTTATCCAGCAGTTGAATTCAAGAAAGAATTTGCTACTTACTTACATTTTTTTCATAATTTCTTTAATGAAATTTCTGTATTGTGTATCCAAGAGGTGACTTCAAGAAAGAATCTGTTACTTACTTACTTACAATTTTTTCATAGTTTCTTAAATGAAATTTCTGCATTGTGTATCCAAGAGGTGACTTCAGGAAAGAGTTTGTTACTTGCTTAGAATTTTTTCATAATTTCTTAAATGAAATTTCTGCATTGTGTATCCAAGAGGTAACTTCAAGAAAGAGTTTGTTACTTACTTAGAATTTTGTCTTAATTTCTGGAACGAAATGTCTTTTTGTTTATCCAGCAGGTGAATTCAAGAAAGAATTTGCTACTTACTTACAATTTTGTCATAATTTCTTTAATGAAATTTCTGTATTGTGTATCCAAGAGGTGACTTCAAGAAAGAATTTGTTACTTACTTACTTACTTACAATTTTTCATAGTTTCTTAAATGAAATTTCTGCATTGTGTATCCAAGAGGTAACTTCAAGAAAGAGTTTGTTACTTACATAGAATTTTGTCATAATTTCTTGAATGAAATGTCTTTTTATTTATCCAGGAGGCGAATTCAAGAAAGAATTTGCTACTTACTTACAATTTTGGTGACAAAGTCGGATTAATCTCTGTTTGATGATACCGGATCTGAAGCTTGATCTCAGCTGCCGCTGGGCCTAGAATTACATGGAGACTATGCATTAGCTTCTTTAAATATTCAAACAGCGAAGATATGTCGAGGAGGTATCATTAGCAATAACCTACTTCTAATGAAGCATATCAAGTCACCTGTTTACCGGGTACTAAATAACTACCATTTTTACTCCCCCTAGCATTATGTTGGCTTACACTGAAAATAATTGAACGGAAAAAATAAAAGTCCGATAAATATTTACTAGTTGGTGTGACAAACACAGCGCAACGCTTAGCTAGATAAGAAGAAGAAGAAGAAGAATACGGAGAATTAATAGTCTTTTGTTCACTATTTTACATGAATAAACTGATTTAGTCGAGGGAATGAATCCTTATTCTAGAAGTCCTATTCCTACAAGTTAAGTTAGAATAAAAGTATGAGGTAATTATACTGGCTTACACTGAAAATAATTGAATAGAAAAAATAAAACCCCGATAAATATTTACTAGTTGGTGTGACAAACACAGAGCAACGTTTGGCTAATAGCTATAAAATACAATAGAAAAAATATCTGTCGAGGAGATATCATTAGCAATAAACTATTTCTAATGAAGCATTTCAAGTCACCTGTTTATCGGGTACTAAATAACTACCATTTTTACCCCTCTCAAAACTTAATTTACCCCACACGTACCATTTTTCCGCACCAGCCCCAAAACTCAATTCATCCTAGAATTATTTAAACTAAATACTTACCCCTCCCCCCCCCGCCTCTCACGGAAAGTTCAGAAAGACACAATAGCCTTATTTATAGTCGAATGTTTACCCGAATATTTAACACGTACCATTTTTTCGTACCACCCACAAAAATCAATTCCTCCTAGAATTATTTAAACTAAATACTTACCCCCGCCCTAGAAAGTTCAGAAAAACACAATAGCCTTATTTATAGTGAAGCGTTTCTTAGTAGTATGTTTACCCAAACATCCAACATGTGCCATTTTTCCACACCAGCCAAAAAACTCAATTCCTCTTAGAATTATTTAAACTAAATACTTACGCCCGCCTCTCACAGAAAGTTCAGAAAGACGTAATAGCCT
Organism: Artemia sp. Kazakhstan ARC1039; assembly: GCA_029168905.1. Classification (NCBI taxonomy): domain Eukaryota; kingdom Metazoa; phylum Arthropoda; class Branchiopoda; order Anostraca; family Artemiidae; genus Artemia; species Artemia sp. Kazakhstan ARC1039. The sequence goes on from JAQQPU010022721.1 coordinate 2,223, forward strand.
TATTTATAGTCGAATGTTTACCCGAATATTTAAAACGTACCATTTTTCCATACCATCCCACAAAAATCAATTCCTCCACAGAAATGGGGGATGGAGGGGGCGCTGAGCCTTCCCCTTGAGGCAGATCACGCTGTATTTTCGATTCTGAGTATTTTTTGGTTTTCCCTCCAAAATTGACCCCCCCTCTGCCCTCAGAAATGGGGGAACGAAGGGCCTCTGTGCCTTCCCCTTGAGGCAGATCATGCTTTATTTTCGATTCTGAGTATTTTCGGTTTTCCCACCAAAATTGACTCCCCCCTCACCCTCCCCTACCCTCAGAAATGGGGGAACGAAGGGCCTCTGAGCCTTCCCCTTGAGGCAGATCTCATTTATTTTCGATTCTGAGTATTTTTGGCTTTCCCTCCAAAATTGACCCCCCTCCTCTCCCCTACCCTCAGAAATTGGGGAACGAAGGGAACGTTAGATCCTATTTTAAATTGAAAATACTTATCAAACATCACTTGTGTATTATACAGACCACATCGGAAAGGTAAAGCTAGGTCAAGTCACAATGTCATTCTATCGTCGTTAGCCATTTTTCATAGACTGATGTTGTTTCAAATTTATAACAAATTACCTGAGTTAACAACTCCTTCGGGGTTACCTTAACCGCTAATCAGTTTAATCCTTTTTTTCTCCACCTTCATACATTTTGAAAATCTGCTTGCACATAGTGTATTTTGATTTAGTTCAAGTCAACCATACGGGTTTTTTTTCGGTAGCAAGTCGACCCATAGTACAGCACTATAAGTACTCTAAGAAATCCTTCTCCCATCATCCCATCCCTCCACAAATATTTTATTCAGAGATTTCATGTTAAAAAATTATCCAATCACTAATTACCCCTTTTTTGCAAATGCTAAACAAAAAAAACCTGTCTGCTTTTCAAAATGTTCGTATTTTGAACTCTGTCAGTTAGCACTAAGAAGTGAATTGAGTAATCCCCTAGCAATAACAAAAGGCTTAGCATTGATTACATGTCGTTTTCGACCCATTGTCGGCGACAATTCAATCAGAGCAGAGTTGTGCAAATGGAATAGCTTTTCGCAAATTGAGTTAGCTTAATGCAAATGAGATATCATTTTGATATCTCTAATAGTGTATGCAATCATGAAGTAGAAATCTAGTCTACGTAAATTATGTCAGAAAACTTGTCATTCATAACATATTATGCAATTTCCAACTAGCACAAGATGGAACATAGTCTACCCAAAGTATAAGGCCATGTGAGGGAGCTCTGAATCTCTTTGAAAAGGTGTAGAGCTTCTATAGAATAATGTAGAAATTCCTATATGTCTCCGCAAATAACATGGTCCTATGGCCGTACGCAAATAGCATGGTCCTAGTGCTGTACGCAAATAGCATGGAGATTCCTAGGGGCGCAAGCAAAATGGTACCTCTTACTCTACTATTATTTACCATTGCGAGTAGAGCGGTTGGTAGGTATATCAAATCTGAGACCACACTGGCTAATCATGACAAAACGAAAAAATTGCAAAGAAGAGAGAAACGAGGACAATACTAGACAGGGAAAAACAGAAGAAAAATTATGCAAATATTTCGGTCGAGACCTCCGCTCAATGTTTGGTTTTGATATTATCCTTTGGATTTTTATTCGTATTTTTATTATTCTGCGCTAAGGACGGTTGAGCGGAAGTCTCGAACAAAATATTTGGATAATTTTTATTCTATGTTTCACTGTCTGTTATTGTCCTCGTTTCTCTCTTCTTTGCGATTTTCTTCGTTTTGTGGTGAGGTATATTTTCAGGGCCGAATGCCCAAGAAACCAGAGAGAGGTGATTGAATGTTATATTTCCAGGTAAGTACACATTTTAAGGTACTTATATTGATTAAGCTCAAAAGCCTTAAGAAAAGATTCCTTTACCAGAAAAGGACACAATATAGCTCTAGACTATAAAAAAGTTTTACTGACTCTGTGAAGTGTCAAAACGACTCCAAAAGTGCCACTTTGTCAACCATGTACAGGATGAGCATTTGCATCCGACTCGGGGACAATCAAACTAGTTTCCCACTATACAGATACCCAAAATGCCTTCATTGGCACTTTATACGAGGGCCAATACCACAATCCCCTTTATTGGCAAGAGTCGAAGGCCTGTGCTGTTTACCATAATGAGTGGAGGGATGCGACGTATATTTACAGGGCCCAAGAAACCAGCCGGAGGTGACGTAAAGCCGTGTGTCATATATCTAGTTCAGTATATATTTTAAGCTATTTGTATTGATTAAGCTCAAAAAATTTAATCAAGTGTAATTTTAACTGAAAGGGACGAAATTTAACCCAAGAATATGGAAAGTAGTACTGACCTCGCGAAGTGTCGAAGTGTTTTCAAAAGTGCCACTGTGGCAATCTTATACATGATGAGCACTTACATCCAACTTAGGTATAAATAAACTAATTTCCAACTATACACATACCCAAAATGCCTTCAGCCTTTACAGGAAGGCTGTAGGAATATTCCCATCGTTGGCAAGAGTTGAAGGCCTGAGCTGCTTACCATGGTGAGGGGAAGGAAGCGACGTGTATTTGCAGGGTCTGGAGGCCCAATATACAAGAGGGAGGTGACAAAAGGCCAGAATGGCATATATACTTCAAGTACTTGAACTGACTAAGCTTAAAAATCTTCATTTAAAGTGTCACTTTAGCAGAAAGGGGCAAAATTTAGCACAATACTATGAAAAGTGTCACAGACGTAACAATTTGAAATAATAACACCTAAAGGGCAGATTTGGCAACCATGCACAAGATAAGAATTTACACCCAAAAAGGGAACAAAAGAAGATGCACGTCTTTTCACATACAATAAGCTCTATGTTAGTTACATACTACGTGTCACTGGTGCAGATGATGCACCTACTCCATGGTGCCGATGAACATCGCTTGTATCCACTGGTTCAAGGAACGCGGCTCGATAAAAAACAGATGATGTTATATGGTTCGCTATTTCTTTTAACCTGGCTGAAATCTCGTCATGCGAGGTCAACTAAAAAATTAGCATGGGTCAACTAAAACTTAGCAGACATATGTGATAATGAATGAACAGGTTGGGAGAATAAAAAAAATGCGCAACTTGCCTTAAGGCCTGCTTGCGAGCAGATTAATAATTTTATTCTGAACCAAGCTTTGATGTGCTTTTGTCATTTGAGTTTTCCTGCTTTTTATGATTCTAGAAAAAATTACTAAAACTTAAGAAAAATCAGTTAAATCGCGAGGCAAAACAAAATTAGTGGGAAAGAAGAACTTACTAAAAAAACAGGGATAAATCACTAGAGGTGGCAACCTTGGTTAGATCGCCGTAGATCCAGCTCTTAATAAGTTTCCCGTTCTTTTTGTCTCCTATGCTATTAATCTCGCTTTCATTTTACTGCGGTTCTAAGTCCATAGGTAATTTCCCATTATCTCTTGGGTATTAACTCGTGCGAATTTCAAGTATTTTGTCTTTGTGCGAGCATCCAATACCCAAGCTCAGGGTCAGTAACTTGGATGAAGATGGTCTAAGCTAAATTTTGGCAGTGTACAGTTGACTTTGTTCAGATCATGATCGTTTGGGTATTTTACATTTTGACGCTGTGTAGTAAGTTTTGACAGTTGAATTATTTTCAATGAATATTCCCCAGATGATTTTTAGAAAGCCAGGAACTGATTATGTTTTTGGCTGGTACATTTCCAGAGGGGTTAGGGAGACTTTGCATAGCCTCTTCTGAGTAGTAGCCTACATTACAAGAACAAAAACTTTGACTTTACTAGCTTCAGAAATCCAATTTTCAGTGGCATTCAGGGTAAAATTCTAGGTAAAGTTCTACGAAATCATATTATTGAGTTAGGACTAAAGTGAATACACCATTCGATGCGTTTTTTGGTAAAGTTCTACGAAATCATATTATAATCATATCATATTATCGATAGAAATGCTTATTATATTCGTAATCAGCATAAAAAAGGCATCAAATGGTGTATTCACTTTAGTCCTAACTCAATAATATGATTTCGTAGAACTTTACCAAATTCTAGTTAAGCTACTTTTTGCTGTCTTGGAAATGGGTTAGGTTAAGCGGCGTTCACAAGCGTTTCTAGCTAGAATCCCATGTCTAGACACGTGTCTAGCCAGAATCCAATGTCTAGGGAACGACCGTTCAAATGTAAAATTCGATGCTTAGCTAAAACTACAAATTTATTCTGATTGGCTGTAATCGAAAATCCTAGACATTGAATTCTAGAGGCTAGAACTCAATGTCTAGCCAAGCGCCTTGTCTAGCGTGTCTAGCTAAGCGCCGAATTTTACTTGTGAACGGTCGTTGCCTAGACATTGGATTCTGGCTAGACACGTGTCTAGACATGGGATTCTAGCTAGACACGCTTGTGAACGCCGCTTTAGGAAAATGAAACTTTCAGGGATGAATCTACAGTCTAAAGTTTGTCCTGGTAAGATCTTTTGACATATCTACCTCCACTTCTTCTTCCTTTAGATGGCCCTGACCTTTGATGACCTTTAAAAATCTTTGTGTTATAAAAGTGAAACCTTTAAAAATAGATCTTCTGCTTAAATGAAGTACAGCCAAACTGTTTACAGCTTCGCAACTTTGCTCAATCCCAATTTGTGAGGTTATAAAGATCTGCAAATACATTTCCTGAATTTAGAAAAGACCCATTGATATGGCTGAAAATTCCACTCAAATAACATGAATTGTATTTTCAGAACTAAAATCAGAGAAAAAGAAACTAATAACTGAAAATTAAGGTAAAATAGTGTTTTGTAAAAATTTCGGTAAATTTTTTGTTGTTCATATTATTGATCTGTGAATAAAGTAAACATACCACTCGATGCCTTTTTTTATGCTCTTTCCAAACATAATAATGATTTTTATCGGAAATGAATTTTACCCCCACCCCTATATAAACATATTAAGGGTATATATTTGCACATTAGGGGGGGGGGTAGGCTTAGAAAGTTCAAGCTTACCTCTCGTTTATGTCAGAATTAAAATTTACCCCCAACCCCCTAATGCACAAATATATACCCTGAATTGGTACATATAGGGGTGGGGGTAAAATTCATTTCCGACAAAAATGATTATTATTCATAAGTCAATAATATGAACAACGAACAATTTACCAAAATTTCAATAGGTACGGTAGTCAAATTTTCAAAACCTGTTCAGTAGGCAAATTTCTAAGACTTAGAAATCAGAAGAGGGTTAACATGGAAGCTTGGCAGTACCTTTCCAGGTATGTTTTTAGTTCTGGACTTATTACTGAAAGTTTAATTTTCCTAACCTAACCCCATTCCGAGACAAAAAAGTAGCTTCTGTTTAACTGTGTCCCTCTCCCCTCCCCCTTAATGCTTGGATATAACCTTTGACTACAAAAATTAACCTATTGGTTTTTCTTCCTATTTTCTTCTGATAATCGGGTACAACTATTCCCCCTATCACTATAATAAAGCAGCGTTCACAAGCGTGTCTAGCTAGAATCTTATGTCTAGACACGTGTCTAGCCAGAATTCAATGTCTAGGCAACAACCGTTCACAAGTAAAATTCGGCGCTTAGCTAGACACGCTAGACACGACGCTTGGCTAGACATTGAGTTCTAGACTTTAGAACTCAATGTCTAGGATTTTCGATTACAGCCAATCAGAATGTGTCAAGTCCCACTGTTTTCATCATTTTTGTTTACATTTTTAAACTGAAATTTAATTTTTGTTTTCTCATTAATTGTTTTTTTTTCCTTTTAGGCAAATATGCAACACCAGACATAATAGTAAAGCACATTAAGGCAATTGTTTTGCTTATCTCATCCATTATCTTGCGCCAGTAAACATAGGGATTATAATTTTGAAAGTTTTGCCGGCATAAGCTCTCTTGATTGGCTTGAAATGACAATATGAAACTAAATTTGTAGTTTTATCTAAGCACCAAATTTTACTTGTGAACGGTTATTGCCTATACATTGAATTCTGGCTAGACACGTGTCTAGACATGGGATTCTAGCTAGACACGCTTGTGAACGCCGCTTAAATAGCAGAACCATTCTATTCCTTATTCAACACTATTTCCAAACATAATCTTCCATGCCATGATAATTGAGCCCCAATCCCCACTCCCAGTGGGGGTAGTTATAGCCATAGGCACTGGTTAAATTTTGTCAAAATCCTGGGGGAGGGGGCAGGTTTTGGGTCAATTTTCCCAAATCATGTGAAAATAACAGTGAAAACTAAAGAAAGAGCCATACAGTACCATAAAGGCATAGATATTCCAAAGAAAAACTGAACCGTTTCTGTGGGTGCTTGAATTATAAGGGCTTATCTTAATTTTGACAAGGTTTTGAAGAAACTAAATTTCATCTGGGTGGGGAAAAAGGGAGGGGGGCAGTTGCCTGGGAAGCAATTAGAACGGCAGTGATTATTATATTTGGAAAGAACATTGAACGGGAAAGACGTTCTTTTTTTCTCTATCTCATTTCTGATCTACAAGCAAAATCATACCGATTATGTTCGCAAAAAAAGTGAGGGTTCTTGCTGTTTTTGTTCACACCTGAGCCAGGTGTGAAGTTCCTTTTTACCGCTCCCCTCCTTTACTTAGGCAGCGCAATAGCGCTGCCTAAGTAAAAAGCGATTTGGACACAATGTATTATTATTATTTTTTCAGACCAGGGCACTTCGCATAGAAGGAGATCTCGTAGAAACTTCGAAAGGGCTCATCCGATTGAAAATCAAAAGGGCTAGTGTCCTTTTTAATAGTCGAAAGTGATTGGAAGGCAACCAGCCTCTTCTGAAGACCAGAACATAATATGCAATTTATTGAACACGAAATACATTTTAAATGTTTTCGTTTTTTTAATAAATAACAAATTATCAAAACTTTAAGTAATAAATATCAGTATATGCATAGTAAACGAACAATTCACGGTCATTTGTATTGTTTAATTTTTTTTATTAAAGTCCAAATTACGTTCTGATTTTCAGAAGGCATGGGGGTTGTCAGCCCTACTCATGTTAATTTTTGATCGTTTTTGACGATCAAAAATTTGAACATTATTTGACTTTTGAATTTATTTCTGCTCATTTTTGGCTTAATGGAGCTCTTTAATTTTCATTGAAAAACTTGTTTAGCGGAAAGTTTTTTTTTTTTAATTAATACTAATAAAAGTTGAACATTAATAGATGCTCCCTTGAATAGGTGTGCGAAAAATGACACCATTAACAGCATTTTTATGCTTCAATTGCCGCTTAATTTTTTTTCTTAATGAGCGAATTGGTAATTAGTGTTTGTTGCTTCCTCTTCTTAATTAAAACAAAATGACAAAACCTGAGCCGAGAGAGAAGAATAAAAAAAGGCTATAAGTCCTTCCCCGGGGAGCGGCTGGCAGCCTACCGTTGCCACCTTAATATTCGAAGCGGCCATGAAAAGATTTTCCTTATATCATTTCGACATCACATTCAGTAAACAAGTTTGAATAACAAGATATGCTTTTTTCTAATGAAAGTAAAGAGTAAAAAAATGGATCTTCTGACTCATGACGCTGTTTAAATGTGAAGGAGGCTACTAATCCTTTCCTTGACCCCCTGCTTTTTACATTCAAGTTTGATATTTGTATTAAATACTTCTAAAATGATTATTGTCCCTGAAAAAAAATATACCCCTCCAAATATTTTTTAGAAGGATGTGTGAATCATTAAAAATTTATTACAGGGTTGTGACTTCCTCAATTTTCAAGGATAGTTCTTCAATCCCTTTCCCATGGGAAAATTCCTGAATCACAGTGCTTTCTCCACCTTTTCACCGTTTGTGCGAGTAAGAATGCGATTCTTTTTCTGTTGCACAGGAAAAGATTGCCTACAACAAGATGGGGTACTACCCCCTTGCAGCACCTATATTACGTGTGTAATTTAAAAGTATTCCCAGGAATCCAGGGGCATTAGGATCAATTTTTACTCCCCCAAACCTCCTTCTGTATTTATCTGAAGGCTCACGAGGTGTTAGGTAGTTTTAATATTAAAACGCAATTTTTGATGTTTAGGCGCACTCCCCCCACCTACCCAAACATCCACCGGCCCTCCACTATAACGTGCAATCACACATCACAGTACGAGTTGAGGCTTCATCAAGTCTCAAGTGAATCAACTAAGGTAAATGAAGCTTTAAATTTTTTTTATTTTATTTAAAATAAAATAAATGTATGAACCGTATATATTGAATTCAGGGGGGCGAAAGAGGTCCAGAAGTTTCACGGGCATTTTGAAAATGGAACACACACGTATTGCTATTTTGGACCAGTGCACTTACGTAATGTCAATGCCCAAGCGAATGTATGGTGGTTATTAGAAACTGTACCAGAAGTGCCTAATTTGAACCAGGAGGATCGTGAATTGAGGTTTGATTGGATGAAAGTGGTCATATGATATCACTTTCAACTAAATAGAGGCCTTTTCTACTGAAACCTACGGGATTATGCGGGTAAGGTTATTGAAATGGAAAGTGGCATTTTATGTCTTTAGTCGAAGTCACTGACACCCAACGAAAACCGCTCTTTGTCGAGTAAGATCAGAATTTTACGATCGTTCTGGTTCGAATTTGGCACTTAGTAAAGTTCATAGTACCAGCCGTGCATGCGCATGCTCAATGAAACTGTGCAAGCACACTGGTTCAAAACTACGATGCTTTGGTGCTACGCATTTGATAACTGTGGACCACGTTGACCACCCTGAATTTGAATACATGATTCTATGGCGACAGATCTACGATGGCGCGGCATAACTTCCTCTAAAATTGGAATTTAAAAAAATTACATAAAACAAATCTTCATTTATAAAAAAAAACTAAATATATATATAAAAAAAAAACATACAAAGTTTTTAGCTAGACCATGTGTTCTTTAAATTATTAAAAAAAAAAAATATCGTTTGACTGCCCAAAATATTTTTTCTTCAATCAATGGGCTATTACAGAAATTTCACTTGATCGAAATTTTGGAACCCTTTGTATCCAAATTATTGTTTTCTGCCGCGCATTGGTAAAAAAGATCACTTTGCTGAGGCACAATCTTTTTGACTTCTTATAAAGGGAAGTAGAACTTTTAATTTCCTTTTGAATGAGCCTTTGTCGGATTTACCAGGACCACCGGTTTGACACAACCACCCTGAAAAAAACCCAATAACAACAAAAACAAAAGGAAACAACATATAGACACGCATCCGAGATCTTTCTTCTCGAAAAAAAAGTTTGAAATATATTTAATCTATTTACTTTAAGCAGCATTCAAACATAATTCATAACGTATTAATTAATAGTATTATTAATTGTATATAATTAATAGTAATAGTATTATTATAATTAATAGTATTATTAATTACACGTATTAACGTATTAATTAATAATAAATTAATAATTACTGGTTATATTATTATCATTAATATATTTTTATTATATATTATATAATAAAATATAACATAACTTTTAATATTATATATCAAATAACGATGAAGACATATACAAATAACAAAAGGTAAAACACTGAGGAATTATTTCAAGACGGTGAAATTTTACCAAATGAATATTTTGGCTCTATATCTAAGAGTCGTCATCAGCAAAGCAAATAATTAAATATAAAATTAGACTTACAATAAAATACATGACGACTAAAACTCAAACCAAAATTAAAACATCAATACTTGATGGAAGGCTGAACTTCCTTCAAGTAATGATTTCGAATACAACTCCCCAAAAAAATTAAATAATCAAAAGTAAAAAACGAATAAAAAGAAAACATCAAAGTAATATATACAATAACTGGTACTTATGCATTATACGGTAGCCTACTCAACGCTACAGCTATATACTGTATAAGGAAACACTAAAGGAAGCCAGTCAAACGGGTATTTGCAATAGACAAATGGATCGTAAAGTGTAGTTTCTCATTGAGTTTGCAATATTTAAACTATTGTTTTTTGGGATTTAGGGGGGGGGGGAGCTACATAGGTTAGGTTACGTATTTAATATATGCTATGCTTTACCCCCACCCCCCAGCCCCTCCCCCTAATGTGCAAATACATGGCCCAAATTTGTATCTAAACTATTGTATATTCATCCTATTTTATTTTATTTCGTTTGCATTAACCAAACTTGACTTCTTTCGTTATTACCGTATAATGTATAAGTACCCAATAACTTCTCCGTTTAAACATTTACTGCAATACAAGCTTCACTTATTTTTTTGGTACTTATCTGTTAGCCAGGTACACACTCGAGAATTTAGATCTATAAAATCAGACAATAACTGGTTTATTGCTGTTTGTATACGGAGACAATTCGCATCGGCTCAGTGGAAAACTACGTTGTGGCTATATTTTAATAAATATTTGTTGGTATTTTGGTTAGGTTAGGTTACATTTTGCATGCAGCCCCGCTCTACTTAACCCCCAACCTCTATTCCTCCCCTAATGTGCAAATATTCAGCCAAAATTATATATCCTACCTATCTCCCAAGCGTCTCAGTTATTTCAACCCTATACCTGTAGATCCAAATTTTTGAGTGTGTACTGGCTAACAGATAAGTATCCCCTTTTTATTGCTTTTTTTATTACTAGTTGACAGAAATGAAAGTAGGGATAAATTGAGAAAGATGGCAACCCTGCATCAAGGTGCTACTGTACTTTCCATCAGCGATACAGATACATGGAAAAGATATGGCCCAATTTTAAACCGGTTACAAAATGAAAGTTTACTTCGTTTGAGCATAATAAAAATTACCATTTGTCACACAAAATAAATCTGAATCATTTTTACGATGCATAACTGGAATTTTTGGACAATCAAATTGCCGCAAAGAAAAGAATGATCGCGCTAGTTTCAAGCCCATATTACAGGGTAACTTTCACCTGGGTATACGGAAGTTTTTTTATTGCAGCGCGCTCTGGTTGAGAACGTACTTTGTGTGCTACATTAACCATGATCTATTCATGAGTATTTCAAACACTGGTAACTAAAGTATGCCGAGGGCAGGGGGGTATCCAGGGGGCTGTTTTTGAACATTAATTGGAGGGAGCATTTGTTATGAATTCAGTTATCAGTAGGATGAACACTGCTAAAATCTTGAATTAATTGGAGGGATGGGGGAGAGTCCCTCTGATGATCCACGAACAATTTATCAAATAAGCATCAAACTTTGTGGAGAATCTTCATGTTGATATGAGTAGGCCTAACTCCCCAATCATTGGGGAGTTAGTCCAAGGGTGACATTGTACAAAAAGTACAAGGGTGATATTGGGGAATTAGTCCCACTCAGAGCAACATGAAGATTTTCCGCAAAGTTTGATGCTTATATGATAAATTTTTCGTGGATCATCAGAGGGACTCTCCCACAGCCTTTCAATTAATTCAAGATTTTAGCGGTGTTTATTCTACTGATAACTGAATTCATCACAAATGCTCCTATCACAAATGCTCCTATCTACAAAAATGTGGAATTTTGCATTTTTTGCCAGAAGAAAGATCACGGGTGCGTGTTTATTTGTT
>JAQQPU010022723.1:0-13793 GCA_029168905.1 Artemia sp. Kazakhstan ARC1039
ATCCAAGACAGAAAAGTTTGAAAAAGTGTTCATTAAAGGAAATTTTAACCTAAAGGGAAGCTCAGACAGACTTTAATCTTTTGTCTTCCAAAGATTCTTTCTTTCTTCTCCTTTTCTTTCTCTTTGCTACAAGTTCTAGTGTCCGTATCATCTGTAGCTTGCTTAAATCCTTTTTAACACTAGTGTCATAGTTTAATCATCTTCAAAAGTGTAATTACAATATTAGCCTTGAGGGTTAATTTAAATCGAGATATTGAGCTAATTCTTACGCAATTTATAAACTAGCTCATTTTAGTAGTTTAAAACAATTTAAAGGTTCAAAACGTTTCCCGCATTAAGACTTTATAAGGATAGAACAATCATGAGTTCAAATAAAAACAAAATCAAAGAGTTAGAAATTGCACTAAAACAAGCGTAGTCTAGAATAAATGCTCTAGAAGGGCAATATAGAGATGCCACAGTCACAAGTAGGCTTCAAAGCCTATTTGTGGAGCAAGCGCCTCCCATCCCGTTACAGACATATCCAAATGAAATCCATTCATGGATTACCACCCTTAAACAAATACAGAGGAGTTTAGAAAAAAATGACAGTGCTAGGATTAATCAAACTATTTGTTATACAGGGGGAGAAATACAAAGATTCGCAACGAGCTTAGACATTCCTAAAAAGAAAGACATGTCAAGACCAACTAGAGATAATTATTCCAATTATAAATTTAGTGTAAGAAAAAACTCTCGCATAAAATGCTGGACTTGCGGGGGTCCACATAGACAATCGGAATGTGAAAAACCTTATACTTGTATCCGCTGTGGTGAAACAGGCCACAAAGCAAAATATTGTTTAGCTTCAACACCTATACACCAACCCCAAGAAAAATTTTAAGGCAATTTTGCCGAAGGTACTGCGGCCTCCGCGCAATGGTTAGGGAACCACCGGAAGGCACTGGCCCAAATTCCGTAGTTTTTTAGTAGGTTAACCGTTAGGAATAAACTTAGTGTGACTAGGAGTCACGGATATGTCATGACAGGGAGTCATGTACTTCAGAGGGAGGTTGAGAGGACACCTCTCAAGGATACAAAAATGGGTTGCGTCCACCTCTTAAGGATGCAAGAAAGGGTTGCGTCTACCTCTTAAGGATGCAAGAAAGGGTTGCGTCTACCTCTTAAGGAAGCAAAAAAAAGGTTTGCATCCATAGGGATTCGAAAAAGGGTTGTATCCCAACGCGCAAAGGTTACATATGTATATACTAGAATCATTAATGACGGATAACACAAAAGGAAACAAACGGAGTCTATTACCACTTTGGGGACAAAATAGGGTGGGTCGCAGGACTAGCAACGAAGAAAATATAGAGACAATTCTTCATCAAGTAGATTATTTAACAAAAAAAAAATGAAAAGTCAATACACATGTCGGACATATCTATATCGTTAGTAAGTGACCTCGACAGAGAATTAAGAATGGAAAGAAACAAAAGCTTAGAAATTTTGGGAAGGACCTCCAAGAGAATTATCGAGTATATATCCAAGGAAATTAATGAAATAAATTTCCTAAAATTACAGATAAACAAAGAAATGACAAAAAGTTCAATCCAAATAAAAAAGCTAGTAAAGAAAATAGAAACAGTAATCCTTTCTATTCTTCAAGCAGAAAGTAAAAGTTTCCCATTCATTGTCACAGATCCGGCAGAAATGCTTAGGACAATTTTCGAAATTGAAAATTCACTACCAATAGGCTATAGAATATCGGTTAATTATAGGCATTACGGCTTACTGGAACTTTATAAATCGACTAGCTGCAATGTGGCGACACAACAATTGAAATTATTGGTTATTTGTGATTTCTCTATTTCAAATAAACAAGATGGGTTCAGAATGTTCAAAATGTTCAGCATTCCGTTCCCAGTGTCAAACACTTCGTATTTCTTTCAAATAGAAAAAGAGTTTAAATTTTTTGGGTTAAGTAAAGATCAAACGAGATATTTTTTAGAAGATGACAATATAGAAAAAGGATGTAATTTAAAGAGTATACCACTATTGTGCAACCACCAATTTATTATTAAAAGCACACAAATGAACTCCTGCAGTCTAGCAAACTATATTGAAAATAATACATTAATTAATAAAGAGTGTCAAACCAAAATTATAAAAGAAAATAAAATCTTAATCTAAAGAATTGGAAGGGAAAAGTATGTAATCACATCTCCTTTCAAAGAAGAAATAAGAATACATTTCGAATGTAAAAGAGAAAAAAACAGTAAATTCACATATATAAAAGGCAGCTCAATAGTGAAATTGCCAGAAGAATGTTCTCTAACTGCAGAAATGTTAAAGATAAACAGTATGTATAGGGGACAGATTACAAAGGAAATGGCACCTTTAAACATATCGATAATTAGCCTAGAAGGAAACCTATCCATAGCTGGTATAAAAACGAATGGAGCAAAGAATGTGAAGATTTAATCTCTATATATTTCCAGAACAACTCCAAGACGCAGATTGGCATAGCTGAGCTAAGAAAAATGCACATTTCCTTAAAGGACGAAAAAAGATGGAAAACGGCTAGTTATTGGACATTTTTTCTCAATACCTTTAATCTATTTCTATCTTTATTAGGACTAGTCTCTATTGGAATTATATTTAAAACATTGAGAAAACTATGGTTAGACTATAGGAAACAAAAGTCTCAAGGATTTCACGTAAATGTAGAACAGGAAGAAATTGAACTAAATTGATTCTTAGCAAAGTTATGGTTTCATTAAGAAAAAATGACTGTACAAAGAATTTTATTTAGCCATATTAGGAGACGAAAAACCGATTTATTTTTTTGGAATAGGTAAAGAAGAGATGAGGGGATTTCAACTAGAAGACCCTGAAATTAAGGTGGCAATCGATGAAATAATAAAATTAGAAAATACACTCTTAGGCTTAAAATCTCCCCTGGATACAGATAAAAATAATGAAAAGTCTAAAGAGGGTAGTTCAAGTTCAAGTTCTTTATTAATCAATAAAAAAAAGTTTTTGACAAAACTATCAAATTAATTACCCACAGTGAGAATAACTCGTGTGTGGGTTTATATACACTCAACAATAAATAACTAATACTATCTCCAGATACCGTAATAAAAAGATTGCTCTTCAACTCTCCGTACGGTAACAACAAACAAAATCCGCAAAAAATCAAAGTAACCAAATAAATAAAATGAAATGAGGAGCATCCACCCCAAAAAATAAATCAAATTAATAATTACTAATTAAATGATTCATTAATCTAATTTTATTATTAACCAATGAATTATTCAAATCTATAAAACTATGAAATTTATTCCAATTATATATAATACTATGCCTTGGTGAAAAACGGGACCTTTCAGATTTTATTAAAGCCTGACGGACAACAGAACTGCCACGGGTCCAATATGTATGCAAAACCTGATTATCATCCTGAAAAAAATTATTATGCAAATAAAAATACTCAGGCAAAAGACCTTGAACGTGTTTAATCATATAAAGAACAGAATGGAAAGAAGAGAAAAGATCCAGTGGAAGGATATTTAAAATTTGATACATACTTTTTGTTGACGATTTACCAGGGTAAGAAAACGGGCTAGGCAGGAAATTTTTCAATAGACGCAGAGCTTTATTTTGTTGCCTCTGAAGAGGAAGAATATGAGTTTTAAAAGTATTCAAAAAAATAATGGGACAGTAATTTATATATGAATGCACTAGAGAATGATAAAGAGATTTCAGGGCAAAAAACGGCAGAACAAATTTCAGATGATTCATCATACCAATATTTCTTGCCAGTTTCATTCGAAGATAAATTGCATGTCTTTTAAATGATAAACTTGAATCCAGTATTATCCCGAGATATTTAATATCATCAACTCTTTCAATTTCAATGGGTAGGCTTTGAATATTAATCATCATAATTTCCGGTGCTGTTTTCCCAGTACGAGAAAAGATGATGAATTTTGTCTTAGTACAATTAATAGTCAATTTATTTCTCGAAAACCATAAGATAAGCCTCGACAGTGCTGATTCCAACCTAAGCTTCAACGATCTAGAGTCGGGGCTTCTGACATTGCATGCCGTGTCATCGGCGAATAATATGTTAAGGCCAATATCATTGATGCTATTACTGATATCATTAACATAGATAAGAAATAGGAGTGGACCCAAAATAGAGCCTTGTGGGACTCCGACTGACTGAGATTGAGATACTGATGAGGAAGAAGTGTCACCTCCGTCTACATACTGATTTCGGTTTTTTAGGTAAGACATTACTAAGTCATTAACTGGGCCTCTTATGCCACAGTTATCAAGTTTAGTATGCAATATTTTATGGGAAATCGTATCAAATGCCTTTTTAATGTCAATAAAAATTGTAGCAGGAATATCACCTTTGTCGAGGGCGTCATGAACAAACTGAGTCATTGCCATAATAGCATGATCAGTAGAGTGAGACTTCCGGAACCCAAATTGCATCGGACTAAAAAATTCAGATCTCATTAGAAAGCTGACTATACGGTTATATAGGCACTTTTCAAGCAATTTCCCAAAAGTAGACAGGATCGAAATCGGCCGATAGTTTGTTGGGTTCTTCGGGTCTCCTCCTTTATACAAAGGGATAATTCTTGCAGACTTGAAACAAGAAGGAAATCTTCCGGTTTTAAAACAGAGGTTGAACACATGGGAAAGCGGGTTTACAATATTTGGTGCTATGCACTTAATCAGATTAGTCGATGACCCATCGGTCCCTTCCGAAGATCCATTCTTTAAAAGGTTTGTTGTAAGTAAAAGTTCATCTGGGGTTACAGGAGTAAGAAAAATGGAGCAACTGAGAGACGGGGGTAGATATGATTGAAAGTCCTCTCCAGTTTCATTATCCAGATGATGGGCCAGTACAATGTACAGAAATGTAGAAATGTAGTAGAAATGAACAGTCGAGCCAGACTGGTTTGACCAGGCCCTGTGAGGGATGTGAGTCAAATATAGGTAGCTCAAGCATTCCCGGAGCTATCAAACCATCGAAAGGGGATGAATTCAGTAGTAATACTGAAAAGGAGTTTCCTTCTATAAGAAGGAACAAGCCTGGGTACAGGGATAGATGCCTAACCTCTGTGTCTATCCACGGCAAACTGAAAGAGGTAAAAGTAAAGGTCAGTACGCATGCGTGTGTTACTGACAGCAGGTCAATTTTAGAGGGGAGTGAAATTGAACCCTATAAAGGACAAGTTCTGACGGCGGAACTTGCGAAGACCAGAACTACTGTTGGAGTTACTGGCACTATGGATAATCGGGCCGAATCCCAAAAGTCCAGGAATTCAGACTCGGAGAGGGCGAGCCGTTATGGATACGACAAGCTCGTTTGGTGGAGCTTGCGAAGAATAGGACTATAGAAAGAGTCACTAGCATGGATAATTGGGCTGGGTCTGGAATACCCGCAGACCTAGGCACCAAGAGGGGTAAGCCGCAGGAAGAAATTCAAAAATTGACGTTTCGGGCAGAGCTCAAATTAACAACAGACCAGAAACTTCAAATTTAGGGGAAAGGAATCCTTTTGTTGTGAAATGGTTAAGAGATGTTCAGTTGATCCTAGTCGAAGGAATATTGTACGCAATAGACGACTCAGAAAAAAGGAAACAGATACATCAATTTAAAATCATCCTACCAAAAAAACTAATTAGAGGAATCATTAATATTATGCATACGAGCCTTTTCCTAGGAGCACATATGGGGACGGTAAAAACTTTGAATAAGTTAAAACAAAGTTGTGTTTTTGAAAGTATGTACTGCCAAGTTGAGGAGGCGGTAAAGAATTGTGATCTATGTTTAAGAAGGAATAAAGTTAGCAATATATATCCTAAATTAAGAGAAAGTATTTTCCCCGACCACTCATTTCATATCTGGTCAATGGATACCACGGGAAAACTACAACTTTGCGCTAACGGTGACCAATATATAATTATTGTGATAGAGCATTTCACTAAGTACACAGTCATAGCACCAGCCAAAGACCTCAGGTCAAAATCAGTGACTGTATTTATAATAAAGGAAATCATATCCCATTTTGGAAATATGGATTTCCTACTGTCTGATAATGCCACATGCTTTACAAGTAAAACCTTTAATGAAATGGCCAAAGAATTAGGATTCAAAATTATACATTCATCGCCAAGAAACCCCCAATCTAATGGATTTGCAGAAAATAGAGTAAAATGTGTAAAAAGAATACTAACTCACTACCACGATGAGATACATATAGGAAATTGGAGTGAATTCTTACCATTCATACAATTAGCATTAAACACTAGTATAGATGCTAGCAGAAAATGTACACCCTTTTTTCTACTACATGGTTTCGAAGCGAAATCAGTATTTGACAACATTGTTTTTAATCCGAGAGAGGGGTTCTGTTCAGAAGATGAATGGGTATCTAATCTCGTTCAAGAGGTATTTGTCAGTTGACAAATATGTATGAATGAATTAAAAAGGGCCCGAAAGGGTCAAGCGGCACAATACAACAAAAAAATATTGGAAATCGAAATCTTCCCTAATAATTTAGTGTATGTTATCCAAGAAAGTTCATCAAAAAATTATTCATATAAGGGACCTTATCTAGTGTTATCGGAATTATATAAAAACGTCTTTTTGCTACAGGAGTAAAAAACTTGTAAACGCAGGCTAGTAAATATAAGACAACTTAAAAAGATAAACGACCACGAAAGGTTTTTAGCCATGAACCCCGAGATAGCAAAACAAAGGTCAAAGGTTAATAACAAGCCCTTAGATCCTATACCAGACGAAATTGAAGGGGAGCAAGTAAATAAAACACAGATAGAGGTAGACATCCCCCATAATATTTGGCAATGCAATTTAAAGGGAAGTTTATTAAACCAAATAAATGAAAACAATTTGGAAAATGTAAACCAGCCTTACATTACGACTTCGAGTGAGGGGAATGGTTCTAGTAACGCAGAAACACACGCAGAATTGAGATTACCAGAACCTTAATTACAACCCATGGACGGAATAACCAGTGAGGAAATAAATGACAATTCGGAAGGAAATACTTCGGTGGAAACAGTTGATAATTACGAACAAGGAAGATTTATCCATGAAAGAAAGGCTAAATCAAAACCACTAAATTATAAAGATCCTAGTTTAAAGGATTTTCTCGGCGGAAAAATAGCAAAACCTTAATAAATAACAAACATACCTTATTATAAATTTAAACTTTCAAAAGGCTGCTCCAAACCAGTATCCTCTGGAAGAGTACAAAACCCTTCAAAATCAGCAACCTGAACAGAGTATAATTTAGTTTCTTTTCTTGCTAGATCGGTATGAAAGTATTCAAGGGTAAATAATGAAATTCCACCGAGGACCAAAACCATACACCGATGATTAATAGGGCGATGTTCACAGGATGAAATGTTACAAATCCGTAAATTGTTGGTTAGGTCCAAGGAAACACTATGATGTGTGTGTAAAATAATCTTCCCAAATCTTGTTAAAAAGACAATAAACTTTAAACTAGACATAACATAAGCAAATTACTGTAAAGTAAGAGGGGGGAAGCCTGGATGTAAGCAAAGATCTCCTTTATCAAGACCTACAACACTAAGAACAGAATATTTAAGTATATTTGAATTAAAGTCGTTATGAAAATGCAAGCGTCTATCACAGAAGGAAAGCCTCATACCAACAGGGATATAATCTGGGAAGGGCTTAATAACCATATCAAAACACCGAGAGTAAGGAGGACAAAGTTCACAAGTATGGGAGTACCATAAAACAAGACATTTAACTTTCTCACTGCAAATAGTGTCATGATTATGTAAGATTATAGAACCTTCCAAAGTTTTAAATAAAATACACTTGTAGCCTGCCATATTAAAAGGTAACTAAAGGACATAAAACCATTTCAGCGAAAATGGTTGGAACCCTGTTTGTTTGGCTGACCCTGTTTACAAGAGGGATATTGCTTAAGGAAACAGAAATACATAGCCAAATAGCTTTCAAGGAGATTGGTCAGATCTTCCCAGTTAACAGAATACACCAGGTAATATGGTATGTTAATATGGAAAGCCTCAGATCTGATTTAGATGACCTGAATTTGATTATTTCAAATATCGAAAATATTAAAATTATGGAACAAATAGTCAATAAAGACTTAGAAAAGGGAAAAAAGAATTTCACAGAACTCAGAGAAATACATGACCTAAAGGAATATGTAATAGATAAGTGCAAACTATT
The DNA here is from genome assembly GCA_029168905.1 of Artemia sp. Kazakhstan ARC1039. Taxonomy (NCBI): domain Eukaryota; kingdom Metazoa; phylum Arthropoda; class Branchiopoda; order Anostraca; family Artemiidae; genus Artemia; species Artemia sp. Kazakhstan ARC1039. Next base: position 8,260 of record JAQQPU010022723.1, read on the forward strand.
ACATTTAAAATTAAGTGAAGGAAATGGAATTCTCAAAATACTAGAATCATTAATGACGGATAATACAAATCGAAACAAACGAAGTCTATTACCACTTTTGGGAAAAACAATAGGATGGGTCACAAGACTAGCAACGGAAGAAAATGTAGAAAACATTCTTCATCAGGTAGATTATTTAACAGAAAAAAAAATGAAAGGTTACTACACATGTCGGAGAGATCTATATCGTTAGTAAGTGACCTCGACAGAGAATTAAGAATGGAAAGGAACAAAAGCTTAGAAATTTTGGGAAGGACCTCCAAGAGAATTATCGAGTATATATCAAAAGAGATTAATGAGATAAATTTCCTAAAATTGCAGATAAACAAAGAAATAACAAAAAGTTCAATCCAAATAAAAAAGCTAGTGAAGAAAATAGAAACAGTAATCCTTTCTATTCTTCAAGCAGAAAATAAAAGTTTCCCATTCATTGTCACAGATCCGGCAGACATGCTTAGGACAATTTTCGAAATTGAAAATTCACTACCAATAGGCTATAGAATATCGGTTAATTATAGACGTTACGGCTTACTGGAACTTTATAAATCGACTAACTGCAATGTGGCGACACAACAATTGAAATTGTTGGTTATTTTTGATTTCTCAATATCAAATAAACAAGATGGGTTCAGAATGTTTGAAATGCTCAGCATTCCGTTCCCAGTGTCAAACACTTCGTATTTCTTTCAAATAGAAAATGAGTTCAAATTTTTTGGGTTAAGTAAAGATCAAACGAGATATTTTTTAGAAAATGACAATATAAAAAAAGGATGTAATTTAAAGAGTATACCACTATTGTGCAACCACCAATTTATTATTAGAAGCACACAAATGAACTCCTGCAGTTTAGCAAAGTATATGGAAAATAATGCATTAATTAATAAAGAGTGTCAAACCAAAATTATAAAGGAAAATAAAATCTTAATCCTAAGAATTGGAAGGGAAAAGTATATAATCACATCTCCTTTCAAAGAAGAAATAAGAATACATTTCGAATGTAAAACAGAAAAAAACAGTAAATTCACATACATAAAAGGCAGCTCAATAGTGAAATTGCCAAGAGAATGTTCTCTAACTGCAGAGATGATAAAGATAAACAGTATGTATAGGGGACAGATTACAAAGGAAATGGCACCTTTAAACATATCGATAATTAGCCTAGAAGGAAACCTCTCCATAGCTGGTATAAAAAAACGAGTGGAGCAAAGAATTTAAAGATTTAATCTCTATATGTTTCCAGAACAACTCCAAGACGCAGATTGGCATAGCTGAGCTAAGAAAAATGCACATTTCCTTAAAGGACGAAATAGGAAGGAAAACGGCTAGCTATTGGACATTTTTTCTCAATACCTTTAATCTATTTCTATCTTTATTAGGACTAGTTTCTATAGGAATAATATTCAAAACATTGAGAAAACTATGGTTAGATTATAGGAAACAAAAGTCTCAAGGATTTCACGTAAATGTAGAACAGGAAGAAATTAAACTAAATTGATTCTTAGCAAAGTTATGGTTTCATTAAGAAAAAATAACTGTACTAAGAATTTTAAGTGGGGGAGGTTGTGAGAATGTGGGGAAGCCACCATAACCTGACTAAATTGTAAAAATAGCAAAGTATGACTTTTTGAGTAATTATAAAGGAAACGAAGTATTAATTTTCTTTGTGTAAGGAAAACAAACAATATTACATTTGAATAAGAATACCCTTGATCCATCAAGGGCCATAAAATACAAATACCAGACCTCCGTTTCAAACTCAAGGGGTCAACGGCCAGAAGTATTACGCGACTTGTATCACATGACAAAAACAGGATTTTTAATAGAGAAAGCGGAAACTAATCTTTTGAACAAAGAACTATTATTAGGATTACATCAAAACTGGTCTCTGGCCAATGAGAGAAAATGAGAACAAAATAAGACAGAACTTAAAATAGGGATTCGGGGACGAAAACAGGGTAGTCTTTTTTTGGACCAAACAAGGAGTAAGTGTTTTACTTTGTAATTACGATAAACTACCACTGTCTGGCTGAATTCCCCTTGGAGACAAAAGTTTGAAGATAAAATTAAAATAAGAAGAACACCTCTAAAGATTTCTGTCATTTGGAGATATTTTTAATACGTATATGGGAGAAAATAATAACAGCTAGTGCTGAAATCTACATTTACTACAAAGTTGGTGATTTTGGGTTTAAGTAGTATTTCCACTTAGACAAGGCTTGAGCTATTTGGACAAAACAGCATTTTAAGGTTAAAATAAGCTAAATTAAATTTCTTCCCAGAAATTTAAGCTTTGAATAACTGAGGGTTCAAAGAGGGAAGGAGCCTTAACCAAGAAGAGAATGCTAGGAGAGCCATTTGTGCTTCCCCTTTTTAGCTTAGAGTCCCTTGAGGCTTAGCTTGACTTTATAAGGACCTTATATCGAAAAATTGGAATTATCGGACAATAACATTACTTACCCCCCCCCCTTTGTGCAGTCTTCAGACGTTTATACGAAGAGGAACACCGTTCCCTTTTTAATCATTTTCATTTCGTTAAACATGTACTGCATGTTTATACAAAGGTGACCTTAATGTATATACAGGTAGGTTAGGGGAAAAGGGAACAATATTGTCAGCTTAAGAATTTCCAATCCTTTATGTCCAGATATTTTCAATTAAGTTTTCCCTGCTAAAGTTAAAACTTAATAAAGGTCCAAGAAATACACAGCCCTTTTCAAGAAATAATAAGATAATCTCTTGGTTTGGGTTAATGAAAATTGAATTAAAAGCAAGTACGGTTATTCTTAGCTTAGCTCAACAATAGCTTGAACTAAAGGATTTTAATAACCCAGAACTCAAGCCTTGACTAGCTGTTCAAGTGTAACCTTTTTAAGTTGAAACATTTGATAGCCTAGAATTTACTTAATCTTTTTCTTTTCGGTAAACATTGGTGGATTGAACAAGTAGATCATTAGACCTTAGACCTAGAAGAGGTTCAGAAATATTCAACATAATCAGAATTAGAATATTTTCCTTTTTATCTTCTTTTGTAATAAAAATCAGTTGTCACTGAATTCTGAGTACCGATTTCTTACCCAACGCCTCAGTTTGTATCACGCTACCAAATTTATTAGCCCTGTTAGTAGGGGCAACCTTACATATATATAAAGATACCATATTGTCTTACTTTATTTAAGGTTTTGACAGCTCTCATCTTGGCCCCCCAAAAAAAGGACTTGAATGCAGGAGACGGATGACTCCATTAACTAGTTTTTTTTTATAGGATGATCTCAAATTGACGTCTTTTTTTCTGGTCAGAATTATCCAGTTTATAGCCATTCACGGGAACCAAACGGAGATCTCCTAACCTTTTCTTAAAAAATGAGATACTTTTCTTTCCTAAATTTGAAATTTTTGGTTCTGAGCTCTACCCAAAATATCAAATCTTGGAAATATTTCGGTATCCTGCTTACTTTAGAAGCCATTTCAGTAATGTGCTAGCTTTATTTGTCTCAATTTTTAGCCTGGGAAACTCCAATCCAGGTTCTTGATAATGAATACTCTGTGAGTGTATGCATATGCAGCCTTTGTGCGTTGGGATACAACCCTTTTTCGTATCCCTATGGATGCAAACCTTTTTTGCTTCCTTAAGAGGTAGACGCAACCCTTTCTTGCATCCTTAAGAGGTGGACACAACCCATTTTTGTATCCCTATGGATGCAAACCTTTTTTGTTTCCTTAAGAGGTAGAAGGTACCCTTTCTTGCATCCTTAAGAGGTGGACGCAACCCATTTTTGTATCCTTGAGAGGTGTCCTCTCAACCTCCCTCTAAAGTACATGACTCCCTGTCATGACATGCCCATGAATTCTAGTCACACTAGGTCTACTCCTAAAGGTTAACCTATATCTACAAAACTACGGAATCTGGGCCTGTGCCTTCCGGTGGTTCCCTAACCATCACTTGGAGGCCGCAGTGTTTTCGGCAAAACTTGCCCTAAAAAATTTCTTGGGGTTGGTTTATAGGTGCTGAGGCTAAACAATATCTTGCTTTCTGTCCTGTTTCACCACAGCGGATACAGGTTGGAGGTTTTTCACATTCCGAATGTCTATGTGGACCCTGCAAGTCTAGCATTTTATGCAAGCGTTTTTTCTTTCACTAGATTTATTTCTGGAATAACTACCCCTAGTTGTTCTTGACATATTTATTCTAAAATAGCTAGACTCTCCACAGTTCAAACATTTCTTTGGGTTATTTTTATATTCTGCTCTGTGGTTAACTCCAGGTTCTTTAGTGGAATTCCTGTCTCTTGAGTCTACTACCGCTGCTCCCAAGGACATATCAGAGAAGTCCCTATATATTAATGCTATTGCTTCGAATCTTTTTGCAAGTGTTAATAATTCATCTTGGTCGTCCGAGGCCTTATATTGTTCTAGTATTCTTCTTCCAATGGAAGGGAGCATGCCACTCTTAAAAATACTCATCGTAATGTCATTTGCTCTTATACCAGGAGAATTTTTTGCATAATCTATTGCCTTTCCCCTGATCCGGGAGTAAAATTGGTGTACTAACTCAGATGGCCTTTGTTTCTCAAAGAGCAGTTCTTGTAGTTTTTGTGCGGCTGGTTTTTCATGTAAAAAAGCTTCTTTTAGAAGTCTTTCTAAATGGTCTAAATCTCTTATTTTAGGAATGACTAAGCTCGTTGCGAATCTTTATATCTCTCCTCGTGTATAACAAATAGCTTGATTTATCATAGCAATATCATCTTTCCCTAAACTCCTTTGTGTTTTTTAAGGGTGGTAATCCATGAATGGATTTCATTTGGATATGTCAGTAACGAGATGGGAGGTGCTTGCTCCACAAATAGGCTTTGAAGCCTACTTGTGACTGTGGCATGTCTATATTGCCCTTCTAGAGCATTGTTGTAGTTGCACTGCGCTTGTTGCAGTGCAATTTCTAACTGCTTGATTTTGTTTTCATTTGAACTCATTATTGTTCTATCCTTATAAACTCTTGATGTGGGGAACGTTTTGAACCTTTAAATTGTTTCGAACTACTAAAATGAGTTAGTTTATAAATTGCGTAAGAATTTGCTCAATATCTTGATTTAAATTCACCCTCAAGGCTAATAGTATGATTACACTTTTGAAGATGACTAAGCTATGACACTAGTGTTGAAAAAGATTTAAGCAAGCTACAGACGATACGGACACTAGAACTTGTAACAAAGAGGAAGAAAAAGAGAAGAAAGAAAGAATCTTAGGAAGATAAAAGGCTGTCTGAACTTCCCTTTAAGGTCAAAAAATTTCTTTAATGAACACTTTTTCAAACTTTTCTGTCTCTGATAGGTTTGGAAAACTGAACACGCAATTTCTTGTGAGGAACAGAGGACTAAATTTTACCAAATTTTATAAATTTTATTAATCCTCCCCCACTTAAACGAAAGTTGCACCGAACTTGAGTACCGGTGCGACCAGTTTTAAGATTGCCCCTACTATCAGGGCTAAAATTTGGTAGC
>JAQQPU010022724.1:0-10660 GCA_029168905.1 Artemia sp. Kazakhstan ARC1039
AGCCGAAAAAAATCTACTATTGTTACAGTATTTGGCAGGAGTCATACAATAAAATAAAAGCAATTGGCACGAAGGGATTGGTGCAGATACAATTCATACAGGGACTTGATGTTTTCAGCATTATTGAACCAAACTTTTGGCTGATTATTGACGAGCTGGCTGAATCTATTGAACAATGGTCTCAGAAAATGCTACAACTGTTCACTATTTGCTCTCATCATGAACAGATTTCCGTTACTCTGGTTCTACACAATCTCTTTCATCAGAGCAAACGTATGCGAACACTTGCATTGAACTGCACCTACTATATCATCTACAGAGTTGTTTGTGATTCTAGCTCACTAATAACTCTCAATAAACAGATATACCCCGGAGCCCCTAAATTTCTGCTCTCAGCATACAATCAGGCAACTAATGAACCTTATGGCTATATCATATTGGATCTTAATCAAAAGCAGATATCAGGGTGACATTGCCAAGTAACCTGCTGCCCAATTTTTGGTTTTGAATGTTTACTCAGATTGTTATAGGTGACTTCAGCCATCATAATTTCCTTGTCAGATCTAGTTTTAGAGAATTTTTCAATAGTTGTCTCGTACTTTTCAGGACAGTTTGTTCTACTACACAGAGACTTTTTTGCCAAATATTCAGTAGAACTAAACGAACTGTTTAAAACACAGTTAGAAATGCTTTTTTCTTGAGTCGGTGTTCCAGGAATTTGTTCTAAATCATTAGTCTTACAAACACATTTACTAATAACCCTAACAGGCTCGTTTTCGCCATAATTGAAAAACATTGCATTTCCTTCGCTGTTGATAGGTATGCTTGTATATATATTTTTATTGCTGCTACATAAACTGCAATTGCTCCTTCCAAAATTAATATACGAATTTTCTAAGAAGTACGCCTCCGTATATTCACTGTTTTGTCGAACATTTTCCATTGCATCTATAAACTGTTCCGCAGTTGCCAATCCATACCTTGGAAGCTTTTCGTTAAACTGACAACATTGTTTTTGGATATTGCTATGAAACTTTGCCAAAGAATTTCTAGCCGACTTTTCAACAGCATCTGCTCTTTCAAAGAGAATTTTAATCTGTAATTTTGAATACTTTTCGTGATCCCGATAAAACATGCGTAAAATGTTTCTCAATTTACAAAGATCAGCCTGCATTTTTGCCATCTTCTTGTATTTCTGAATGCCATCATTGTGATAACTCTCCTTGAACTTTGGTTTGGCTGTCTCAATTTTTGCATGTCTATAATGTTCATCATTGTGATAACACATCTTGCTGTTTTGTTTTACTCTCTCAATTATTACTTCTCGATACGCCTGGTCGGTTGAATACCTTTGTTTTGCTCTCTCAATTATTACTTCTCGATACGCCTGGTCGGTTGAATACCTTTGCTTTTTTCTTTTCAAGATACTATCTCTGTTGTTTGTGTAGTACTGTTTTTTCAACTTGCGTGCAGCTTGCTTGATTGAAACCATTATGTAATTATGAATGAGAACATTTACAATTCTGACGCTTCTCATATAGTAATTACGACGTCACGGCGTAATGATTTTATTGACGTCATAGCGCAATGATATTATTTCATGACGTCTTCAGAAACAACAATATAATTTCGTGTTTTTCTATTCACGTCATAGCTCTAATATAAAACTATGATGACATTCATTATTTATCTAGTAGGGTTTCAGACAAGGTAATTCTAATGATGTACTTTTGTTTTGATCTGACTCTATTTTTAGGAGTTTTGTTATATTTCTTAGCATTGGACTGATCGTCTCTTACTAGGTTGCTAGCTACTGCTGCAACCCAAATTCACATATATATTTATTTGTGAGAGGCAGCCTGGCCGAGTGGTCCAAGGCACTGGTGTTAGCCACCAGTCTCTTCGGAGGCATGGGTTCAAATCTTACCGCTGGTATACGATTATGTTTGAAAGACTGCAGTGTGAAAAGACATCGAAAATGCAGTTTTTGGTGGAAAAATTTATTCTCTTTTAGAAATAATTTATTTTAGTTAGAAAAGGTTTTTAACCCAATTAATTTCCTTTAAAATGAGCTATTGAACAACTATCTACGATGTTCCAGTGCCAAGCTATCTCTGGATACAAAAAAAGAAAAGAGAAAAAATATCCCGTTTGGGGAGAATAACGTGGTTAAAGTTAATTTTCTTGATTTTCAAGCCAATATATTTCCCTTGCTGTTCAAGCCAAGGGACAGAAAGTTTCCTATACAGGGGTTTCGGGCAAGGCGGTTCTAATGGTGTACTTTTTGTTTTGATCTGACTCCTCTGTTAGGAGCTTTGGGTTTTTATATTTCTTAACATTGGACGTGATCGTCTCTTACTAGGTTGCTAGCTACCGCTGCAACCCGGATTGCTAGCTACCGCTGCAACCAGGATACACCCGAGGGTCTGCGTGTAGTCACAGATATTTTTGACAATGAAATTACAGTAAATTTCACCGAGAACAGTAAAAAGACCTATTAGTTGCTATCATGACACTGAAGAAACTACATGAAAATAGACATTTATTTTCAGTTCTAAGCACTTCAAAACCCTCGCTTAGGAAAGCCATACTCAAACATGGTATTGACAATGATTTCATTAATCTAATATCTGAACTTTGTTTAAATTTGACCGAGGGTAATGTTCAACTGCCAGAAGTAGTTAAGCAACAAGCAAAGCAACATATTTCCATTGTACGTACATTGGCCTCTAAAAAGAAAGGGAAGAATTTTAAAAAGAAACGTCTTCTTCAGGCGGGTGGTAGCTTTTTCACACTTTTACTGCCAGTAATTGCAGGATTTTTAAAAAGATTTCTCTAGAGAGAGAATGGCGAAACCCTATAAGTTGACTCCAATAGAACTCGCTCTCTCACCTGTGGAAAACTTTGAGAACAATCTGAGTAAATTCATTGACAACGAGAATACTGAAGATGATAAAAAAGTGATTTTACTTCAAGATGCACTTCGCCGAGTGGAAAAACATAAGCCCTATCGTACGAAGGCCAGTGGTATTTTTCACAAAAAAGAATCATCTCCTCAGGATTCCGCAGCTGCTGAACACAATTAAACAAGGAATAATTGCATTCAATTGTATTGAAAATTGGAAATCTAATGCCCCACTCATATCGTGAACAAAGTAAACGACTCCTAACTTATCTCATGGAAAGTGGTCAAGATCATATTCAAGTTGATAGCAATGGGAAAGGGATTATAATTCAGGGCAAGAGCTATAATCTACTTGATTTAATCTATGATATGGTTACAAATCGTAAAGGACTATTATCATTTGACGCTCATCTAAACAACTTTCTAAATACATTAAATTTCCCCAAAAGTCTTATTAGCAATAGACAAATTCTAAAAAAATTAAATGAACATGCACCATCATCATCATCATCAACAACACCATTAAAATATGAAGAGGAAGAAGAAGAAGAAGAAGATTTTAAATCGATCTTGGAAAATACTAGCACACCCAGTGGAAACTTGACAATGTTGGCTAAGAGGAGCACACTATTGATAGCTAGACAAAAGTGAAAACGTATCAAGTCATCATCACCCCCATCACCAACCACAACAAGTATACAAAAGGGTAGCGGACGTTACACTACCTGTTTACGTTCAAAATGGTTGAAGTTCTGAAAGGTGTTTATGAAAATATTGGTGAAGCGGGGAGTTTAAGTTCCCCCACCAATCTTTCCAAAGTCACTGGTGTTCACACTAAAAGTGTACAAGACTATCTACAAAATGAATCAAGTTACACTCTGCATAGAAATCATAGACTTCGTGCTAATCAATATCGAAAAACTAAAGCCTTTTTCTCATTGCATATAATGCAAGCAGATCTCCTGACCCTAGATGAGATTCAACAACGTCACAATACACCTTACAAGTACATTCTACTTGCAATCAGTGTTTATAGTCGTTATGCATATGCAATTCTATTGCGCTCAAAGAGAGGCGTTGAAGTTGCTCAGGCTATAGAAAGTATTCTCGAACAGGATTCGTATAAAAAAATTCAAACGGATCGTGGTTGTGAATTTGTTAATCCCCATGTTGCAAAAGTACTAGTGAAATATAGTACACTGCTCTATCATATAGCCCCATAAAGGCTGCATTAGCCGAACGATTGATAAGAACTATTCGACTTTTAATTTCAAGATATTGTACATTGAAAAATACACCGGCTTTTGTTCAAGATTTAGATAAAATCATGTTGATTTATAATCAACGACCTCAACGATCATTGTCCAACTCAACCCCAGCGGAAGTTCATCATTCTGATCATGATACAATTGACACCTTTCTTAAACAATATTCCAATGAAACGATTGTCAAGAAGAAAAATAAATGCAATGTTGGTGATACTGTTCAAATTAATAGAACAAATAATGTTTTTGAAAAGGAGAATTACTTGTGGTTCACAGAACTTTTTAAAGTGGCAAAAATCCTAGACACTAAACCCGTAACTTATCGTTTGCACGATACCAAAGATGAAGAGATTCTCGGCGGCTTTTATGACTATGAACTACAAAAGGTTAAAAATAATAGTGAAATCTATCAGATTGAAAAGATATTAAAGACTCGTACTCAAAGGGGTAGGAAACAGTTACTTGTTCGGTGGCTAGGATACAACTCTGATTTTGATTCTTGGATCGGTGTTGAAGATATTGACAATGCCCAATGATTTCTATGTAACATTTATGTCAAACGTTTCCGATCCTCTCTACAACGACTTGAATAAGACAAGTAATATTTGGACAAAACTCTCCCCCGCCATTAAATTTGACGGTGCGTATGAAGTGGCTCTTGTCGACTGTATTCTCAAAAATACCTATGATATCCTGAGAAAAAATACCTATGATATCCAAAAATACCTATGATATCCTGAGATCGTGTGTATGATATAAAAGTTATACCATTCGATTGGTTACTCTTTGTCGACTATGAATGGGATGAAGCACTTAAATCTAGCGAATATCCACATGTTAAATTGAAATATATTGAATACGATAATATGATAGATTGGTGTCGTAAAACCAATAGAAAAACCTCATATCGTAGGAAGGGTACATTCCATTTTAATTATTCATTGGAACACGATAGGATTTACATTACCACACCTGTTGACACTGAAATAATTATTCTCAATGATAATCTGAGAGACGTTCTTGGCTTTAAACAGAATATGATCAATGGGAAAAATGCTGGCACCGTTTTAGGGATGGATCAAGTTATTTTTGCTGATTATCCACCTGGTTTCACCTCGGACTCTTGTATATTTCTCTATGTATCCTTTGTGGAAACATCGAGAGTTGGTAATTCGAATGTCCCCCTCCTACGTATTCTTGAACGAAAAACAACTCATGAACTTGTACATCACTATAATATAAAGCATCTTCAGTATGTTCCTGTAAACACTTCGTATTTGGAACTCTGTCAGTTAACACTAAGAAGTGAATTGGGTGATCCTCAAGCAATAAAAAAAGGCTTAGCAGTAATTACATGTCATTTTCGACCCATTGTCCGCGACATAATCACCTAAATGAACAATAGAAGAATTCCATTTGTCTCTCCCGATATCGATCGCTATGTTGGTGCTCTGAGTCCACGTCAAATAGGCAATGGATTGGACTACTACAAGGGGCGTACTACAATGTCTGGCTATGGTCTTGGTAGCTGGTTTGCTAGGCTATTTCGTTCTGCACTACCCCTTGCCAGATAATATCTTGTACCTGCTGCATCAATTTTTGCTGCCTCAACACTACAGGACGGGGGGTCGGGCAAGAATTTCAAGGAGAGTGTTAAGGAAAATATTAGATCTTCAGCAAGAGCCGTTGGTGAGCAACTAAAATTTCGGCAAATTGGGGAGAGATTGAAAAGGATGCGTGCGCGTCATTCACTCATCAGTCTCCACCCAGGCGGGAAGCGAAGGACATCAACGATGACTTTGAGAAATAAAACAAGGAAGACCAATAAGCAGAAAAAGAAAAAGAAAAAGACTGTTAGATCAAAGAATGATTTCTTCTCTTAAGATGACTTATCTCCCCCACAAGGAATCATATCCATCAATTAGTTCCTCATTGAATCTATTCAATTCTGAAAATGTTGATGTCAGTGTCAAGTATGGCTACTATGAACAATTTCACCCCCAAAATACCCTCTCGGAAAATATACACTTTCAAATATTTTACAATGAAGACTATCCAATGAAGATAATCTCTTCAATATCTCATAATAATATTTTTAGGTAATTTCTAGTTTTTATTGCTATCTCTTCACTATGAAACTCAAAATGCTATTTTTCACAATTGAATATTATAGTTTTATGGAGAAGGACAGAGATAATCCCATTTATCTCATTGCACATATGGATTCTAATTTGCATAATATTTTTGACAGCTTACAACTTGCCAAGAATTTAGGGCTTAGCATTGGCAATAAGAGTTAACGTTTTCCCATTTATTTGTAGTTTTTCCCTGAGAATACGCATGGAACAGAACATACGCGGCTTACAATAATTAAGCTAATGAGTCCTAGACATCCCAGTGTAGGGAATTAGAGAGAGAGAGAGAGAAACGACTTATGGTCTAACAATATTTTTTTTTGGATATTATGTAAACGGCTGGGAGCCGTCGAGCCCGGGAAGCGCTATGGCGCCCGGGAAGCGCCGCGGGAAAGCACCGCGATGGCTGGCTCGGAGAGGGAGCATTAAATATTGGAAATTGAGGGGAGTTGTTTGAACAGAATCAAATTTTGACCTTCTATGTAAAGCGACGTTTTAGATTGTAAATATCTTATATTAAGTTGGAAATTGGAACTTTCAGAATATCGATAGTTGTGGGGAACAGTGAATTAACCAAATGCTACCATGTGCATACTGCTACTACTACTAAGCACGATTTAAATAATATCTAAATAATACTCCAAATTTTTAAAACAGTAGGGGTGATTTGAACACTTTGAAAATAAGCTATTTTTTTTTATTTATAGGAAAATGAGCCATTGGTCCCTTATTCCTTGTCACCGTCATCATCAGCTGGTAAAGGAAAGGAGCTCTCCAACAACAATTCAACATGGGACGATAACATTTTACCTGACAGTCAAATACCGTTTAATATTGATGAGTTTTTAGATGATTTTTTAAATGTAGATTATAGCGCAGTTGGGCAGGGGGACTTGAGTCAAAATACACTACAGCTTTTGGAGGATTTTACAAACTAATTAACGGCGAACCCTCCTCTTCCTCCAGCCTCCGATACCCTAACGAATCCACTTCAAACAACTGAAGTGGAGCATTCGCATACCCCAAATATTGTTGAACAACGTGGGGGAGGGAGTGTTGATAATATACAAGAGGGGGAGGGGGGTAATGTCCAATTTACACCATTTCCCGAATTTCAGCTGTCCAACACAATTTTAAATACAATAGTTGTCTACACTGCGACTTTTGGGGATCCATTTAATTCACTTAAGGGGGGAAATTATGTGTTTGATCCCGTAGAAATTGTGCATGTCTATGTAGATAAAATTCGTGCACTGCTGGAGAACCAAATTCAATTGTGGGGGAGGGATTCAATTAAGGTTTCAATTGTTTTAAAGGTGTTTTATTTAAATGAGGGGAAAAGCGAAGTTTACCACCACTATATACATTCCGAGATGCGCGTGATTTATCCGAATTTAGAAAATTTTGAGGGTGTTTTTTTGGAGTGGGTAGGTCATATTATAGCCTATCTTGAGAACTTTAATGAAAACGGTAGCGGGTCTGTAGTTTTATTTATTGAAAAGTTAAGCGTTAATATCTGTAAATTTAAGAAAGATTTTATTTTAAGAGGGGGTGGGGAAAGGGCAATAGTTTTAAAATATAATCCAGATCTAGAAGGTTGTCAAGGTGTCCAGCGGATTTAATTTGAAACAGGTCAAAAATGTTCAAGTATGCCTTCCTCATATCAGCATTCGAGCCTCTAGCACGTGACGCTACCAAGACAAATTTGGACGATTGGGCTGTACATGGGAAGGAAGGGTCCAATTTCCCCATTGTAGATTTCTCTTGTTTAGAGGGAAAATACCCAGTGACGCTACGATCTATTGATATTTTTGAAAGGGCTAATGCCCATTTAAATATCGGCGTTACTGTGGTTCAGTATGAAACTGAATTTGAAGATGGGGTTCGTTTAAAAAAGAAGGGGGTGGTCTTCCCTGTAAGGGGCCCGTCAATCGAATTAGTCAGACACTGGGTTTGGTTGTTGTATACACCACCATCTAGTGACCTTACCAATTCAATTGGCCATTTTAACCCGATCACAGACATCAGTAGAGTTCTGGGGGAGGGTAAGAAACAGAGTTCACGTTTCTACTGTCCGACATGCCTCTCTCGATTTTGGACTGAATTAAAGTTGCAAAATCACATGAGGCATTGTAGCCGACATGGCTACCAGACAGTGGAAACGGTTTCAGAGGAAAGGGCGATCTTACGTTTTAAAAATTTTCAAAACACCCTCCTCCAGTGCAACAAAATGTCATTAGACTGTGAAGCTAAGCTGGTGGAGATGAATGATTCCCAATTTCCAAACCGAGTCAAAGAACATCAAGCTATTGCAGTGTCCTATGTTCATGCGCAAAGAAACAGTTCTAACACCATGCGGTTGTTAGAAATAGTAGAAACATTGGATGAGGAGGAGTGCATGGTCAAGGCACTGTCTAAACTAATTGGCACAGCTAATGGTGCTATTTCTCGTTTGAGAAATGCCCATTACCCAATGGTTTTGTCTGCAGAGGATCGTCTCGCGATTAAAAATCAAAAAATATGTTGGGTTTGTAAGGGGGAGTTTGTAGAGGGGGATAAGGGGACTAAAGGGAAAAGAGGTGGTGGGAGGGGGAAAGTCAGGGATCATAATCACTTGTGGCAGGAAATTTCATCTGGGGGTAGTAATTTTAGAGGGGTTGCGCATCAATCGGGTAACTTAAATGTTAGCCAGCAGTTTTTTATCCCTGTTTTTATCCACAACTCAAATTACGACTTAAATCTTATTTTACCAGCACTGGCACGTATGCACAGGGAGGGACGGGGGGGTAGACAGTCCATGGGTGAACAATTCATTTACCTATAACATTATCCCCAAATCGGCCGAGAAGTTGTTGCTTCTCGAGCTGAAATGGCAGGCAGTGGATAATGGGCATACGTGTTGGAATAAAATCAGGTTTTTAGATTCCTTTAATTTTTTCCCAAGGCATTGAGTCAATTGATTCAAGTGCAGAAAAGCGACAATTTTGATAGCTTTCCCTTGCTTAAACAACACTTTCCAGACAGTGAAATGTATGACCTGTTGACCTGCAAAGGTGTATACGCATACGACTATTACTGTTCTGGCGCTCGCTTAAGCGAGGTGAAAATACCTCCAATTGAAGCTTTCTACAGTTCACTGACCAGCAGTGAATGCACAGCCGAGGACTATGAGTTTGCCAAGAAGGTGTGGTCTAAGGGGGATTGTAAAAATGGGTGGGATTATTGTAGACTGTACTTGGCCAGTGACGTTTTAACTCTGTTGGATATAGTCTGCAAGAACACAGATCAAATCTATTCAGAGTTCGGGTTAGATATAGGCTACTATTTTTCCACACCCCATTTGGTGATGGATTTGATTTTAAAAATTAGTAGGGAGGAAATAGGCCTAATCACAGATGTAGATCAGCACCTTTTTGTAGAGCGTTCAATGAGGGGAGGGTATGTTTTTCATGGGGACCTTGTCTTGTCAACCGATCCGAGCGGACGAAACAGCACCGGTGCAAAGTCAAATGCAGTGTTCTTGGACATGAACTCATTGTACCCTTCGGCAATGTCTCACTACTCTTTGCCGTGTGGGAACTATCAATGGCTTGAGAATCCTTGTGAGTTCCCCGACATTACCACCGTCGAGGACAATGGGCCACAAGGATGGTTCTTTGAAATTGACGGTCACATTCCTCTGGCGCTTCACGACTCCGTCTAAGATTTTGTTTTTCCCTGTATCAATCGACCCGTGAGCAGGGACTCATTGAGCCCCTACAATCGATCATTGGTTGAGGATATGGGGATGCACTGGACTCCCTCTAAGCAAAAACTGATTGCTGATTTGGACCCTAAGGAGAATATCGTTGTTCACCATGTGCTTTTGCACTGGATGGTGAACAATGGTTTCAAGATCACCAAAATACATAGGGTCCTGCAGTTCAATCAGCGACCATATTTAAAGACGTTTATCGACACTTTTGTCGATAAACGCTCTAGAGCAAACTCAAAGGTGGAGAAGGAAATGTACAAACTGATTCTAAATTCAGCGTTTGGCAAAATGTGTGAAAGCGTACGTAACAGATCTCGCTGCGAAGTTGTGACTGACCCTCTAGAGTGTGCACGAATTATTGCCGATCCCAATTTTACATCGTTCACGAGCATAGAGACTGGCATGGTTCTTCTACACAGGCGAAAGCGAAATGTGGTACTGAACAAGAATATAGCGGGCGGCAGTTCAGTACTGGAAATTTCCAAAAAGCTCATGTTGTCGGATCTTCCCACGGCTGGCCCCGGGGGGTGGGGGGGGCCTTCCCGCGGCCGGCCCTGGGGGAGGGGTCCCGCCCGCAGCCGGTGACCCTGGGGGGGGGGGG
>JAQQPU010022725.1:0-13792 GCA_029168905.1 Artemia sp. Kazakhstan ARC1039
AGTATACTTAGTTCTGATTTTATGTTTGATAGTATGGCAAAAACTTTGTTCGACTCCATAAAGGATATTTTTCAACTAAAAGTAAAGAGCTGCTACATTAAATCAACGGTGAGCAGAAATACAGTCCAATAGATGTTCAAGCGCAAATTTTCTGTAAACTTAGTTCTAATTTTATATTTATTAGAATGAATGTAATAAACTTATTCGTTTCCAAAAAGGGTATTTTTCAACTAAAGTAAAAAGCTGCTACATAAAATCAACGGTGAGCAGAAATATAGTCCATTAAATGTTCAAGCGCAAATTTTCTGTAAACTTAGTTCTAATGTTATGTTTATTAGTATGACAGATTTTTTTCCACAATGAATATTTTTCTACTAAAAGTAAAGAGAGATGTGTTTTCGTTTCCGCAAAGGATATTTTTTACTAAAAGTAAAGAGCTGCTACATTAAATCAACAATGAACTGAAATGTAGTCCAATAAATGTTCAAGCGTAAATTTTCTGTAAACTTAGTTCTAATGTTATATTTATTAGTATGACAAAACTTATTTTTCCACAAAAGATATTTTTCTACTAAAAGTATAGAAAGATATGTACTCAGCTTTTAATCATGTTTGTTCTTCTTTCAGGGTAAATCTGTGAAATTTCTATCAAATGTAACCCTCAGGCCTGGAATAACCCATTTTGTCGTAAGTGTCGGTCTACAGTGTTCGAATTGTTGAGCATAAGCACATGTGCGAACACATGCCCTCTTAAGTGTAGAAGATGCAAAACCCCTACCATTGTTGACATGAGCAATGAACCTTTACAATAAGACCTGTCCTTGAAAATAAAACAAAATGATTTTAGTGCCCTATGAGTAAAGTGTTTTAAAAATGTATGTAAATTTGTTTATTAATAAAAAAAAATATATATGCAACAACGATGTTCACCTTATTCTTCACTTTAGATTTCTTCTTCTTCTATGTATAGGCAACTGATGGTTGCATTTTTGGTCGAAATCTACGCTATTATAGAAAATAATTTCAAAGTACCATGACACATGATAGTATACATGACTGTCAAGTTCATAAAGACAGCGCGATGAAGTATCTGAAAATTCAAAAATAGTGAAATTATTTTATTCATAGTTTGAAGACGCCCTACCAAATGCTGCTTATCATTTTTTTTTCGGGAGGAGGGTGGTGGGTGGGTGGTTGAATAAGCTATTTCATCTGACCAAAATAATTTTGTTCATGACGTTCTGATAACTTTTTTCTTACACATTTATAACTGTTACTCTATTGAAAATAGGGGAGATTCCTCAAAAAGTTGGAGGGAGGGGACCCCTTGGTGGTTGGGGAAAGGGGTCCTCTGGAGGTTGAGGTCCTTGCTCGCTGTTGACTCTAGAAAAACCATGATTCGTTCTACTTTAAGAATATTTGATAACCTACCTAAAAAGAGGAAAAATATTTTTGAAAACTAAAACCCAACTTTAATAAAAAAAAAATCATGTATTATTAATAAAATCATATGTATTTTAAACGTGGTTATTCTTATTTCCGAAAACTAAAACCCAAACCTTATTTAAAAAATAATCAAATATTATTAATAAAATCACATGTATTTTAAACTTGGATGTTCATATTTCTGAAAATTAAAACCCAAGTTTATTAAAATATTGAATATTTTTAATAAAATCATGTATTTTAAACGTGGATGTTCGTATTTCTTGAAAATAAAACCCAACTATTAAAAAAAACAAATATTATTAATAGAATCAGATTTATTTTAAACTGGGATGTTCATATATCTGAAAACTAACACCCAACTTCATTTAAAAATATGCCAAATGTACCCAATGAGGCCTTGGATCATCCCCCAACCTAAAAATATCAAAGTTAATCATGAGTTTCATACAACATACACCTATGAAACCTATGAAAGGCTATGAAACCTAGATCAGAAAACTGCGAAAGAGTAAACCATGCATCCCAAGTAATAGGTTTCAGACAACATTCACCTACGAAAGGTTAGGAAATCTAGCTGAGGAAAGTCCAAAATAGCAAACTAGACATCCCTAGTCATACGTTTCATCCAACAGGGAAAACCGCGTCGTGTCTTTGAGGAAGCTTAGCGTATGATTGGTACAGCTGCAAGCATATTTCATCTCATTTTGAGAAAAAGCTGGGAGGGGGTAACATAAAAGGCAATGTTACTTTTCCAAGGATACCTAAAAGCCAATTCAATAATCCATTAGCATACTCAATTCAAACATCACATTAACCCATTCAAACAACAGATTTTATTTTCACTGTCCTTGCTGCTTTGAAAGTAAAAAATCTGTCGGTGTGGGAGGATCTTACTCCAACTCAACCCTTGAATCTTATTATGGTACTAGAAAGTTTATATTAAACTAAAATCATCAACAAAGCGACAAAAAAACATGACAAAAATCAATGTATGTTTACAAAAAAATTACGCTTGAACAATCATTCATATCGAGAGAGAGAACATGATGAATTTTTTATGAAACTGATTCAAAAGATGAAACGTATATTGAATCTGTAGGTGACACCCCATTTTTTAATATCCCTCCGCTGACTTCCTCTTCTGATAAACTTTCTTCTTTAGCACAGTGACAAAATATCTGCCTTCATTCCAATTAATAACTATTTATTTTTTCAAACTCATCTTAAAAATAAAACTTCATCTCAAAGCAAATATTATTAATAAAATCATATGTATTTTAAATGTGGATGTTTGTATTTCTTGAAATAAAACCCAACTTTATTTTAAAAAATCAAATGTTATTAATAAAATCAGATCTATTTTAAACTTGGATGTTCATATTTCTGAAAACTAAAACCCAACTTTATTTTAAAAAATGCAAAAATGTATCCCAATGAGGCCTTGGATTATCCCCCACCTCCCAAAAAAATATTAAAGTTAATCATGGGTCTCATACAACATACACCTATGAAAGGCTATGAAACGTAGCTCAGAAAAGTGCGAAATAGTAAACCAAGCATCCCAAATCATAGGTTTCAGACAACATATACCTACGAAAAGTTAGGAAATATAGCTCAGAAAATTCCAAAATAGCAAACTAGACATCCCAAATCAAAAGTTTCATGCAATTACACACATACGAAAGGTTAAGAAACCTAGCTAAGACAAGTCTAAAATAGTAAACCAAACATCCCAAATCATAGATTTCGACACACACCTACTACAGGCTAAGACACCCAGGTCAGAAAAGTGCGAAATAGTAAACCCAGCACCCCAAATCATAGGCGTCAGTCAACATACATCTACAAACGTTAAGAAATCTAGCTTAAATGTGAATTTTTTATGCTTTAAGTATGTTTTATGTCAATCTAAGACATGTAAAAAAAAAGCTTTTAAAAAATGGGGAGATGGGCCGAAAAAGTTGGAGGGAGGGGGCCCCTTGGAGGTTGGGGAGAGGGGACCCCTGGAGGTTGAGGTCCTTGATGGTTAGGGTCATTGGTGCTTACGGTCCTTAATGGTTCATACTCATAATCGTCTCACTCTTTGATTTCTAAGAATTTCTATAGAATGTTCTGAATTTCTTTATTAAAATTCTTTTCTTGGCATCTACATCTTTACAAGTATCAACTTGTTAGTATACTAGAATGCTAAAGCATATTTTATATTGACAACCCTGCTTAAATGGTACTTGTGTATTATACAAACACCGTCGGGAAGTAAAGCTAGGTCATCTTGACAGTGATGACTCTATTACTTTCAACTTTTTAGCATACTCCATTGCCAAAAACAATATTTTCTATCGCCCACATCCCATATTGTGTACTTGTCTATAATAACGAGCATAGCCGAGAAGTAAAGTACTGCTATCTTAGGCTCGAAGCACATACATTATAAAAGAATGTTCACGAGGTGAAATTGTGTCAATAGATAATATGTAGGTTGATTTCAACAACATCCTGCTACATAAATACATGGTAAATTCATTGGATGTCAAGTAGTGTCACTCCCGGTTGGACTCAATGGGCTCCTTATCTTTTCCCGGTATTATTCTAGCTCATTGGAGGTCAATGATCTTGTACTGGTTGAAATTAGAGAAGCCTCCTTACAAAAATGGTAGTTTTGGTCCCACTCCTTAATCGGAAAAGCCTGGAAGCATAAAACGGTATCATCCTAATAATTATGATCTAAAACCCTTAACTTGAGATTTACAAGAGCCCCAGCGGTATACTTCCCCTCCCACCTAGACGATCACGCCCAATAGTAAAAACTAAAAATAAAGTCAGATCAAAAGAAGAAGCAAACTATTAGAACCGCCTTGTTTAAAACCCTATATAAGAAACGTACCGTTCTTTGGCTTGAATAACGTGGAAAATCTATTGGCTTGAAAAAAAAGATAAGTTGCTTGACCTACAATATCTGCATAAACGACATTTTTTTCCATCTGTTCCACTCAGCTAGTGGGGCAATGGAACATAGTAGAAGGCTGTTTAATGGCTCATTTTAAATTGAATTGCCACATTTAGTCCCTTTTGTAATAATTTTTTTTTAATAGAATAGATTTTTAACAAAAAAACTGCATTTTTCATGTATAGGATTGATAATGAAATCATAATCGTAGGTTGTTCTCCAGCTTACAGCAGTAATTAGTAACCTAGTAAGAAATTTATATTAAAAGACCATCATTAGAAGTACAAACCATTGCATATATTGGACTTACCTAGCAGCCTGATTTCTTGAGCCTCGTCTCTTACTATTCCAAAAAAAACGTACAATTTTTCCTGTTTGTAATCAGGGATCCGGGTTGCAGCGGTAGCTTGTAACCTAGTAAGAGAAGATCACGTCCCATACTAAGAAATAAAATAACCCATAACTCCTTAAAAATAGTGTCAGATCGAATCAAAAAGTTAAATATTAGAACTACCTTGAGCGATATTCCTAATTACAAAAATTACAGTTTGTTGGCTTGAACAACAAAGAAATTATTTTAGCTTGAAAAGAATAAAATTTGTTTGAACTACGATATTCTGCATTGACGGCATCTTTTTTCATCTTTTGACGGCATCTCAGCTAGCTGGGCACTGGAAAATCATAGAGAGCTCTTTTATGGCTCATTTTAAAGGAAGTTGATACATCTAGTGCATAGTGTAATTAAAAATAGTTACGCTTGGCACTAAATATTTACGGTATTTTAGTAACAATTTCTGTTTATGAAATGAAACTAGATACATTCTTGAAAAATTTTAAATGAGCTTTATTTTATCTTAATGTTTAAACAAATTGATACAACTTGATATCTTCCTGTGCCTTTTTATTTTATTCGATGTCCTACTGGAGAACATTCCCCTATCCACCCTCTGGGGACGCGCTTGAAGGCTTGGGCGGGCATTTCACAGCTGTATTATTACAGTCAGCCCAAGTATTCTTTGGATTCCTTGAACCCACAAACTTCCGATCATGCGGCACACTTTCATCCACTTTACTATGACATGGTGTTTAATAATTTGATTTTTCCACAAAACTGTATGTATTCTTTCGATAAATGGATTTTAATGGCAATCTTTGACACTTTTCAATTAAATGGGTTGTTATATAGCCTATTAAAAATAACACATCAGTGCACTTTTAGTTTGATCTCACACTATTTCTTAGGGTCCCAGGCTATCCCATATTTTATTTTTGTGACCAATTTTTACAATTGTATACTATAACCAATAGAAATTAAAGTATTTAAATAAGTAATTATAAGTACAAATTCCATATTGTCTAAATTTAAAAAAAATCCATGGTTTGGCTTAAAATTCTCGTCCGCAGAGACTTCGAAGACCCTACACCTCAAGTATCAAATGCACTGTTCTTTTTGAAAAAAGATTAACAGGCATAAAAAAACACTATTACAGCAAAAGTGTATATTTGAACAAAACAATTCTTTTAAAAAAAATGAGCATTTTTCAAAAAAAAATTTCTGAACTTCATTTAACAAGCTTTAAAACCAATCTTAATGTCAACCTTTTTCATTTTTCTTTAAAATAAAGTAAAACAACGGAGATTTCATCTGACTACAAACTGAAGGAAATGTAAAAGAAAATCATATTAAAACTCTTGGTAAAAACTTCTCAACTTCATTGGCCTACTTGCTTCCCTAGGTCTACTAGGTCTAGAAAGATCTACGGTACTTGGCCTTTCGGAATTACCTCCCTGTTCTAATTCAAATTTAATCAAACTGGTTCCTCACATGTCCTTAGACCTTATTTGATTTGTCTTTCTGTCGGCTATTTCCTTTTCTCTCTTGTAATTTATGATTAGGCTTGATAAACCAACCAAAATATGTGAATTCTTCTTTCTGTTGGCCCAATAAACTTACTTCGCATTGGACCGGCCGAATCCAATGAAGAGACACGAAAAGGGGTTACCAAAGGTTGGTTTTATCATTTGAAAAAAAATAAATTCTAAGCACACACATTCTCAAATCTTCCGATCCTAAATTTATTTTTATCAAAAGCGAAAATTCAAATAATTAACTATTTTTCCATCATACCTATAGGGGTTTTCCTAATGATTGTTTTGGGGGCATGGCCAGCCTAGATAATTTAACTTGTGACATTGAGATGATGGAGGACTCGGAATGGATAGATAGATTCATGCGTGAGCATTTAGGGCATGTTACTAGTGCAGCTGAACTGGGTCCTCATATAGAAATCCCATCACAGGACAATACAGGCTGGCTCGATCAGCTGTCCTCAAACACACTTGAAGACATGCTAACTAGCCTAGGGGACTTCATGCCATCTCCATCCAATGTAATTGAACAGACGGGTGGTGGTGCTATTGACAATTCTATGTCACCCCCCACCATTCCGCATAATGTTACACCTAGTGGTAGTAGTAGTAGTAATACAGCAACAACACAAGTACCCCCTCTTCCAGATTTTTTTCTTTCCAACTCTGCCTTGCATCACAAAAAGGTCTACAGCGCCAAATTCGGTGATCCCTTCAACTCTCTAGTGTCGGAGGATATAATAACAGATCCCTCGGCTATTACACATTTATATAATAATAAGATTCGAGCCATTCTTGAACAACAGATGGGGGTGTGGGGGTGGGGCTCAGTTTAAAAGCTTCGATAGCACTAAAAAAAATTTTTTTTAATGAAAATGCGGGTGAGATGTATTCGAAATACCTGCACACAGAGATGTTGGCAATTCACCCGCATTTATCAAATTATGGGGAGGTTTTCTTAATTTGGCTAATAGTATTCAAAGTAAGTGGGAAATTATAACGAGGGGGTAGTGGATCTGTGGTTTTATTTATTGAAAGTTTAAATGTTAATATTTGTAGATTCAAAAAGGATTTTATTTTAAGAGGTGGACATAGGGAGAGGGCAATTGAATTAAAATATCATTCAGGTTTAGAGGGGTGTAAGGGGATACAACGAATATGTTTCGATACGAGGCTACAGTGTTTCAAGTATGCATTTTTAATTGCCACATACAGACCTCTGCGCGACGATGCCACTAAGAAAAGGTTGGATAGAATGGCAGTTAATGGTTCGGAGGGTTCAAAGTTCCCCAAAGCAGATTTTTATTGTTTAAATGGTCAATTTCCCGTGAGACTAAAAGGAATAGATACTTTCGAGTGGGCTAATGCACATTTAAAGATTGGTGTCACGGTGTTACAGTATGAAACAGAATTGAGGAGGGCCACCGTTCCGAAAAGAAGGGCGTATTATTTCCAATGCGGGCTCCTTCAATTGAATCAGTGGAACATTGGGTGTGACTTCTATACACTCCACCCACAGACCCTGATTCAATTGGTCAGTTTCATCCAATTACCAATATTAGTAGGGTTTTGGGGGAGGGTAAAAAACATGAGGCACGTTATTACTGTCCAACATGCCTCTCAAGATTTCGCTCTGATTTAAAGTTAAAGCATCATATGAAACACTGTAAACGTCATGGATACCAGGCTGTGGAGACGGTAAGCGGAAATAGAGCATTCTTACGTTTTAAAAATTTCCAAAACACGCTCCTGCAGAGCAATAGGATCGCTTTAGACTGTGAAGCAAAGCTGACAGACGTGTACGTTCCGTCAAATTCAAATCATGTTAAAATACATGAAGCCATGGGGGTCTCTTACGCTCACGCGCAACGAGATTCCAATAATACCATGCAAGTGCTAGATGTAGTTGAGATGTTGGGTGACGGTGAAGACTGCATGCGCTCGGCATTGGTCAGTATAATCAAAACAGTGAACGGTGAAATTTCGCGCCTTCGTTATACAAACTATCCTATGCTCCTATCACCAGATGACAGATTGACCATTAAAAATCGTAAAATGTGTTGGGTTTGCAAGGGAGAATTTGATGATGGTGTTGGGAATGGGGGAAGGAGGAAGGTGATCGACCATGATCATTTGTGGCAGGAAATTACATCGGGAGGGGGAGTAAATTTAGAGGGGTAGCACATCAGTCGTGCAATTTAAACGTTAGACAACAATATTTCGTACCTGTTTTTATACACAATTCCAATTACGACTTAAAGTTTGTTCTACCGGCGTTGGCCCGATTTGCCAAAGGTGGAGTTGTAGATGACGCATGGATAGATGGTTATTTTTCATATAATATCATACCGAAATCACCGGAGAAGCTATTGCTGCTAGAATTCATGTGGAAAACAGTTGACAAGGGTAACACGTGCCTGAATAAAATCCGTTTTTTAGACTCTTTTAGCTTCTTCCCCAAATCTTTAAGTCAATTGATTCAGGTACAGAAAAGTGACAGTTTTGATAGCTTCCCCCTCCTCAAACAGCGCTTCCCCAATGATGAAATGTATTATTTATCAACGTGTAAGGGTATATATCCATATGATTATTACAACTCTGGCTCGAGGCTAGATGAGGAGTCATTACCGCCCATTGAAGCTTTTTACCATTCTCTTACTGAGAGTGAGTGCACCACTAGCGACTACGAATTTGCTAAGAGGGTTTGGGCAAAGGGCGGATGTAAAAATGGGTGGGATTATTGTAAACTATACTTGGCTAGTGACGTACTCACTCTTCTGGATATTGTGTGCGAAAATACGTATAAAATCTATGGGAAATTTGGGTTGGATTTAGATTATTATTTTTCCACTCCTCATATGGTGATGGACTTGATACTTAAAATCAGCAAAGAAGAAATAGGTCTGATCGCCGATGTGGATCAGTATCTGTTTGTAGAGAGATCAATGAGAGTGGGTATGTTTTTCACGGGGATCGTATCATGAAAACTGATCCGACCGGACAGCACACCGATGAAAAGTCGGACGCGGTTTTTTTGGATATGAATTCTCTTTACCCATCGGCAATGTCTAACTACTGTTTGCCGTGTGGCAATTATAAATGGCTTGACAATCCGTGTGCTTCGAATTTCCCCGACATTGCTAGTGTTGAGGAGAATGGGGCACAGGGATGGTTTTTTTAAATTGACGGTGAAATACCCATGGAAATCCATGACTCGGTAAAAGACTTTGTTTTTCCGTGCATAAATAGACCGGTGGGTAGGGACTCTCTGAGCCCCTGCAATTTATCATTAGTAGAGGATGGGAGTATGCACTAGGTACCTTCAAAACAAAAACTAATTGCCGACCTCAACCCAAAACAGAATATCGTCGTTCATCACGTGCTATTGAAATGGATGGTGTCCAATGGTTTCAAAGTCACAAAGATTCATAGAGCCCTCCAATTTGATCAAAAGCCTTACATGAAAACGTTTATTGACACCTTTGTCGGTAAGCGTTCACAAGCAAAAACGAAAGTTGAAAAAGAAGTCTATAAACTCATTTTGAACTCAGCTATCGGTAAAATGTGTGAAAACATACGAAACAGAAGTCGATGTGACATTGTAACCAACCCCAAAGTTTGTGCTCGAATCATTGCGGATCCAAACTTCACATCGTTCACAATCATAGACTCTGATATGGTGCTCCTACACCGTAAGAAAAGAAACATTGTTTTAAATAAAAATATTGCAGGGGGGAGTGCAATAACTGAAATATCTAAGAAACTCATGTTGTCATTTTATTATAATGTATGCAAGGTACAGTGGCCGATTGAGGGACAAGTTCAAGTGTATTACGGGGACACTGATTCACTCCTGTTAAAAGTTAAAAATGAAAATCTATTGAATGATTTGGAAAATGGCGATTACATTACATCACGAATGGACTACACTAATTGGGACGAATCCCTCTATCCAGAGCTAGTGAAACACCAGGCCCCAAATCAATTGTTAATGCTAAAATCTGAAACGGGTAGCGATCTGATATCCAGCGGTGTGTTTCCTGGGCCGAAGGTATACTGTGTGGAAACGCACAACAAGGATATCAAACAAGCTTCCAAGGGGGTACCTACACACTTTGTAAAAAATAATTTCGACATGAATGTGTATAGAAACTGTGTGGAACGTAGTTCAGTCCCAAGAGCGAAAGTCATGGCAATTCGCTCTTTACAATTTAAAAAGTACGCAGTTAGAGTTGACAAAAAGGCCATGTCTGCCATATCGGACAAAGTCTATGTACTTGAGGATGGTGTGAAGGTACTACCACAAGGTCATTATTTAATTTCAGACCGAGTTGAATGTATAGAGTACAGAAAACAACTCGGTCTAGAAAAATTAACTTAAATTCATTTAAAAAAAAATATAATTTGGGTGGGAGGGTATTTTGAGTAATAGGTGTTTTTAATTTTTTTTTCTATATCACAAATAATTTTCAATGTGTGTGTGTGCAAAGCAGAGCAATTTCCGCTATTTAATGCCCCGGCCCCCGGCCTGCCGCAGCGGGCCCCCGCTTCCCGTCCCGCGGCACTTCCCGGCCTGCCGCAGCGGGCCCCACGGCCACCGCAGCGGCTGCCCCTCGGGGGGACCCCATTTAAAATGCTGTAAATAAAAGTGATATTATTGCAAGTGCCTATTCATTAAATGTTGTATTTTTTCTATAAATAAATAAACAAAAAAAGTGTATTTATTTAAGTGTTTTTTCTAGTGCATATGTAAATGTTGTATTTTTTTATTATAAATTAAAAAGTATATTTTTTCATGTTTAATGTTCTTTTTCAATGTAGTATTTTTTAAGTGTTATTACTTTTTTATGTGTATAATAAAAGAAAATATGATTCTTTATTCGTCTTCTTCTTCTCATTCTTGAACGGACTAGTAATAATAGGGAAATTATTTAGTCATTAGACAGCCATAGTCTACAGTTAGTTGTCTAGGTGAACTGTTGAAGGGAACATGTATCAATTTAAAACACCATTCAGATCGTTTCTGTGTGGGCCGTCAATGTCAGGCAAAACAACACTCTTAACTAAAATAATTAAAAATTGCGATAAAATGTTTGTGGAGAAGCCGAAAAAAATCTACTATTGTTACAGTATTTGGCAGGAGTCATACGATAAAATAAAAGCAATTGCCACCACGGGTTTGGTGCAGATACAATTCATACATGGACTTGATGTTTTCAGCATTATTGAACCAAACTCTTGGCTGATTATTGATGATCTGGCTAAATCTATCGAACAATGGTCCCAGGAAATGCTACAACTGTTCACTGTTCGCTCTCATCATGAACAGATTTCCGTTACTCTGGTTCTACACAATCTCTTTCATCAGAGCAAATGTATGCGAACACTTGCATTGAACTGCACCTACTATATCATCTACAGAGGTGTTCGTGATTCTAGCTCGCTAATAACTCTCAATAAACAGATAAACCCAGGCGCCCCTAGATTTCTGCTCTCAGCATACAATCAGGCAACTAATAAACCCTACGACTATATCCTATTGGATCTTAATCATAATACTCCCGAGGATCTGCGTGTAGTCACAGATATTTTCGACAATGAAATTACAGTATATCTCCCCGTGAACACTAAAAAGACCTATTAGTTTCTATCATGACACTGAAGAAACTACATGAAAATAGACATCTGTTTTCAGTTCTAAGCACTTCAAAACCCTCGCCTAGGAAAGCCATACTCAAACATGGTATTGACAATGATTTCATTAATCTAATATCTGAACTTTGTTTAAATTTGACCGAGGGTAATGTTAAACTGCCAGAAGTAGTTAAGCAACAGGCAAAGCAACATCGTTCCATTGTACGTACATTGGCCTCTAAAAGGAAAGGAAAGAATTTTAAAAAGAAACGACTTCTTCAGGCGGGCGGTAGCTTTTTCACACTTTTACTGCCAATAATTGCAGGACTTGTAAACAGTTTTCTCTAGAGAGAGAGAGAATGGAAAAACCCTATAAATTGACTCCAATAGAACTCACTCTCTCACCCGTGGAACACTTTGAAAACAATCTGAGTAAATTCCTTGACGACGAGAATATTGAGGATGATAAAAAACTGCTTTTACTTCAAGATGCACTTCGCCAAATGGATGAACATAAGCCCTGTCGGGCGAAGGCCACTGGTATTGATCACAAAAAAGAATCACCTCAGGATTCTGCTGCTGCTGCTGGAACACAATTAAAGAAGGAGGAATTGGATTCAATTGTATTGAAAATTGGAAATCTAATACCACACTTATATCGTGAACAAAGTAAACGACTCCTAACCTATCTCATGGAAAGTGGTCAAGATCATATTCAAGTTGAGAGCAATGGGAAAGGGATTATAATTCAGGGCAAGAGCTATAATCTACTTGATTTAATCTATGATATGTTTACAAATCGTAAAGGACTATTATCATTTGACGCTCGTCTATACAACTTTCTAAATACATTAAACTTTCCCAAAAGTCTTATTAGCAATAGACAAATTCTAAGAAAATTAAATGAACATGCACCATCATCATCATCAACAACACCATTAAAACATGAAGAGGCAGAAGAAGAAGAAGAAGATTTTAAATAAATCTTGGAAAATACTAGCACACCTAGTGGAAACTTGAAAATGGTGGGGAAGAAAAAGTGAAAACGTATCATGTCACCATCACCAACCACAACTAGTATACAAAAGGGTAGTGGACGTTACACAACGTGTTTACGTTCAAAATGGTTGAAGTTCTGAAAGGTGTTTATGAAAATATTGGTGAGGCGGGGAGTTTAAGTTCACCCACCACTCTTTCCAAAGTCACTGGTGTTCACACTAAAAGTGTACAAGACTATCTACAAAATGAATCAAGTTACACTCTGCATAGAAATCATAGACTTCGTGCTAATCAATATCGAAAAACTAAAGCCTTTTTCCCATTGCATATAATGCAAGCAGATCTCCTGACTCTAGATGATATTCAACAACGTCACAATACACCGTACAAGTACATTCTACTTGCAATCAGTGTTTATAGTCGTTATGCATATGCAATTCCATTGCGATCAAAGAGAGGTGTTGAAGTTGCTCAGGCCATTGAAAGTATTCTCGACCAGGATTCATATAAAAAAATTCAAACGGATCGCGGTAGTGAATTTGTTAATCCCCATGTTGCAAAAGTACTAGAGAAATATAGTACACTGCTCTATCATAGTCATAGTCCTATAAAGGCTGCATTGGCCGAACGATTGATAAGAACTATTCGACTTTTAATTTCAAGATATTGTACATTGAAAAATACACCGTCTTTTATTCAGGATTTAGATAAAATCAAGTTGATTTATAATCAACGACCTCATCGATCATTGTCCAATTCAACCCCAACGGAAGTTCATCATTCTGATCATGATACAATTCACACCTTTCTTAAACAATATTCCAATGAAACGATTGTCAAGAAGAAAAATAAATTCAATGTTGGTGATACTGTTCGAATTAAAAGAACAACTAA
>JAQQPU010022728.1:0-11597 GCA_029168905.1 Artemia sp. Kazakhstan ARC1039
CTTACTTTCAGTTTAAAAAACTTGTTTTTTTTTATTTAATAACATTAATAAATCCAAAATTGCTGAAACTTCCAGGAATGAATATCAGTGTACATTAAACAGTCACTATAATTCAATTAGTTCTTTTCAGTTGCCTTGGTTATTATAGCGATTTGTTGCATTGTTGTTTTTGATGGTTTGGTGAATAAAAACACACTGCTCAAAATGCATACCCCATTCAATGGAATACAATAACATTCAAGCCCTTTAGAGGTTTTGAGAGGGATGAAAGGGGACAGGTAGCGCCACTCTAATTTGTAAACCTTGATTAACCTTGAAACATAATTTGTTGTTGTTGTGTTGTTGTTGATATTATGAGAAATATAAACATATAGCTCAAAACTAAAATTGTTTTCGGTATAGCGCAAATGACACTCGGGTCTTTAGAAGGTTTAGGGGGAGTTAGCTTTCCACGTTCGTGGTAATTTCTGATCATTTTAATTTGGAATTAATTATTCATAATAATTTAAATTCGTTTCGAGTCTCATTCATTCACTAATAGTGATTTCTGTCAGTTTTAAGCTTAAATTCGACTTTATTTGACTTTATTTCTGCTCGTTTTTATTTAATGTAGCTGGTTACTTGAAAAACTTTTTTTTTAAGTTTTTTAACATCTCTAATTTTTTTATATTATATTTTTATAAATTTGTGGTCAAAGGTTCGTTCTAATTTCATTATTTTTGATTTTATTTAATTTTTATTAATTTCATTTAATTTTCATGAAATGGACATTATTCCTAAATTCTGGAGAGGAAAATTATTCCACCTTTTAAACATCCTGCTAGAAATCTCAAACGATTAAAAAGAATAAACTTTGAAATCTGCCTAATTTATTATTTTGTGTGAAATTTCAAGTCAATTTAAAGAATGAAAATTTTGGAGTCACAAGAATTTTCGAACACTTCATGGTAAACAACTGTAAGTAAGGAGCGACGTGGCTCAATAGTAACCGAAACTTTAAAAAACGGAATTTTGATACCAATAGACTTATCAAAAGAATTGGTTTACTATGCTGATTCCAAATATTTACGTTTCATTAAGTTTAGTGTTGCCCATCAAAAGCTACGAGCCTAACAAAATTTGCCTGATTTTCAAAAAAGGGGAAAACACCCCCTAAAGGTCAAATACCCCCTAAAGGATAATGAATATCTGACAATGAGATTCAGCGTATCAGATAACCCTACTGTAGAGGTTTCAAGCTCCTATCTGCAAAAACGTTGAATTTTGTATTTTTTGCCAGAAGAAAGATCACGGGTGCATGTTTTTTTTTTTTTTTTTTTTTTTTTTTTTTTTTTTTTTTTTTTTTTTTCAGAGGTGATCGTACCGACCCAGTGGTCCAAGAATATCGAGGGAGGGCTCATTCAAATGGACATGAGAAGTTCTAGTACCCCTTTTAAGTGACCAAAAATATTGGAGGGCAACTAGGGCCCCCTTCCACACCCCCTTTTCTCAAAATCGTCCGATCAATATTTGAGATAACTGCTTATGAGGCTTTAGTGCGAATTCTGAACCCAGAAATTATTTCAATGTTCGGCACAAAGAATTTGTCACAGATATTTTCAACACCATGGAACACGTGCGCGCTTAAACTCAAATGTAAAGCATCGACAAAATTGTCGATTTGTTCACTATTTGTCCATAGTCGGAAAATAAGTGCCAAAATCTTTTGACAATTTAAACAGTGGCCTAATCTGACACATTTGTTTCATTTGCCAAAAGGGAAAACTGTGCCATTTTAGTGCATATTAGAAGCTTTACTAAAGTGTATGTAAATCTTTTTCTCATTTCTTTTTCTTGGCATGCTAAAAGATTTTAATTGGACATTAAACAAATTATGTTTTTATAGTTTTCCTTCTAGATTATTAAAGCTTCCTGGAACACAGCACATTAGATTTCACGCTGAGACTATGTTATAAAATATCCGACGTTGCATGCAAATATTCGAGCAACTGGCGCGAGGCCTATCTTTCGAAGAGTTGCGCATTTTGTAAAATCCTGTTCACCAGATTGCGTGAACATTTCCCTCCAGCTGAAATTTAGTTCCTGCATAATATATTGGCAAAACTAAGAAAAACCTGCATAAATCAAGCATCCAGAGAAAGAGGTCAGTTTTTCTTTAGTGTATCTTTGCCTTAATTGTACAATATGGCTCATTTTTCCTTTGTCTCTGTCATTTTCACTTGATTTTGAAAAATGGGCTCGAACTTTGCCCCCCCCCCCCCAAAAAAAATTTTTACGGAATGACGCTAATGTTGGCGTAGCCGAAATATGTCATCCACAGCAGTACAAGTGGCATTCCGAGACATACACCACACAGCGAAGAGTGGGTAATTCCTCCTAAAGGAGCCTCAAACATGAGAAAAAGTGCTAGATCGAACTGATCAATTGTTTACGTTCCATTAACAAGAGATATTTACTTTCCGTTGTGAAAAGAGAACTGGGAATATACCATGAATATGTCAATGAATATTTAAAGTTAGCAAAATCCAAAAAAGGGAATGGTTACTTTTGCTTATTTCCTGCTCTAACATAATATATTTAAAAAAAACTCGATAATTGTTATTTGTGACAAGAGCATCTTGCTTTGCAATACCCTATAAAAATATATAATAGGATAAAAATTCTGCTGGATAGCATAAAGGTAAGAATGTGAAAATAACAGCTTTGACCTCTATAATTATTATTGATAAGGCCTAGAAAAACGTCAGTTCTACCACCCTACATAAATGCTTAAAAAAATGTGGGTTTGCTATGGAAACAAGAAACACTGCACAGTCATTAGCGTCGAGAGATTTAACGAAATTCATCCTCCTAGACACAGAGTGAGTACTTCTACCAAACAGTGATGAGTTTACCTTTGAGGATTTTTTTTCGCATTTTCAAAGTTTTGGAATAATCATCTTGTTCAAAACAGTCGAAAAGTCAAATAACTATACCTCCAGGGATTATATGATCCCCCACACACCCTGGGGAAATTTTATGAGTTATATAAATTTAATTATTGTTTATATACAAAATTCGCTATTTGGAAAAGGGGGCATGTTTGAGTTTCCAAAAAGGCTAAGGATATTAAGTTAAAACTTTCACAAAACGTTGAGGGGATGTCAAACAAAATCAAAACACTCTATTTGCCCAAAGTTTGTCAAAGGGACACAATAGCAATATCTAAGGAACGGCTAAAGGCATAAGTTGAAATTTTAAAACGAATAAAAATCAAATTGAATATTGAAGCCAAGAATAAAACGAACAAAAATCGACCCAACAGGAAACTGAAAAAATCAGCTCAACTGAAACCCAAACTGAAAACCCAACTGAAAAAATCAGGCCAAACAGGAGTTCGGCTACTGCCCCTTCCCCTCCCCTAAGTGTAAAAGTATAAAATCTATTTCGTCATTTGCGTTTTACTGAAAACGAATTATTTTACAAACGTTTTCTTTTATATTTATAACATTAAAATTAAAAATAAAAATTGCGTTGAAATCTCGAATTGCTGAGCTTTCCGCAATTAATATCATTATACATCAAATACTCAGTTTAGTTATACATTCTTTCGAAGGACTGTTCAAGATGCACAGTTTTCAATAAAATACAAATGACACAATAGGCTTTAGACTTCTACGGTTAGTAAAGGGAGAAGGGGGAAGTAGCCAACTCAAGTTTGTAGTGATTTTTGTTTGCGTTAATTCCAACTTGAATATTCAATTTAACTTTTATTAGTTTTAAAATTTATCTATTAGTACCTGTTGTTTGTATATTTGCTATGATTTTTTATTTAGTTTCTGTTGGTTCTGGGTTTCATTTATTCTTTATTAGTAATTTCTGGTCATTTCGTGTTTGAATTATTTCAGAAGTTTCAGAAGTTAAACTTCTTTTTCAGAAGTTTTTTTTTTAATTAATAAAAAAAAAGTCAAGTACTCACTATGGAAAAAGTTAATTGATTACCCAACAGTATGATGAAGGCACATATTTTATATGATATAGGTACAGCAATGAGGGAATCCCCAGTCAAATACTTCAAAAACGTAACCACCTAGGATTTTTATTGGTTTGTTTAGATAAAAAAGGACCTTTTTGAACCAAGGGCAAAAAAAAATAATAATTGCGCTGTTAATTACAATTATGTTATGCTAAAAAAAATATTCAAACATACAGAAACGCAATTTTTTTTGCGGCGCACGGGAATTAAACCTGAAAACTTCCGCTTGAAGAGATCGGTCTCTTCCCATTCAGTGCCGCAAGGTAATCAGCTATTTTATTTCTAATATGGAATATACATTTTGAAACCCAATGTATCATTTCATGTTGCCTAGATGGTTTGAAGATTCAGTTACGTACATGTATTACAAACAGGATGAAAACGGAGTTTCTATTTAGTAGTTAGGCTCTACAGAAGGAAAGTAGGAAAATCTGAAAACTTATTTAAACTGTTCTAAAATACTTGCTTAATAAGTTCTTAAACGGGGATATTCTATTAAGGAATGACTTTAACTAAAAAAAGTAAAATACATAAACTCTTCTTCTTTTCAAAGAATTACAATAAATAATTAAGTCCATCTCAAAACGAGCAAAAACTACCCTAAAAAGAGTAGGGCTAAAATGCCCTGTACCTTCTAAAGACCAGAACATAATCTGCACTTTCCGGAAGACTATTAAACTTACCATTTTGAGCTATTTGCTTTTATTTCTCATAGCATCAAAAAAAGAAAAACACTCACCATCATAACCAAGATAACTAAAAAAAAAAAAAAAAAAACAACAACACATGAACGTGGACTGACAGTTTAATATATACGCTGATATTTATTCCTGATAACCTTTATGATTTTGATTTAATAAAATTATAAGACAGAAAGTGTTTATAAAAGGTAAATTATGTTCTAGTCTTCAGAAGCCCCAGGGGGAACTAGGCTTGCGTATCGTTTTGGCAATTTCTGCCCGTTTTTTTTACTCGGTTATTTATTGTAATGTCTGTTCGTTTTGGGTTTCATTTATTTATTGATGGTGATCTGTGGTAGTTTTACGCCTGGAAAACAATTTAACTTTATTTCTGCTCATTTTTGGTTTCATATAGCTCTTTACTTTTCTTTTAAAAATTTCTTTAGTAAAAAGCTTTTTTTTCAATTAACAGTAAAAAAAGGAGATACAACACTGCCTCCCATGGAAAAAATGATTTTCCTTGTTGGTTCATATGGGAGCCTGTAATCCTCCTAAATAGGGTTTTCGTCTATGATGATTCGAATTGTGCACTTTTCATTTTGATCTCACACTATTATGAGAGGTTTTAGGCTATTTGTTGAAATTCCCTTAAGTTTGTTTTCGCAACAAACTTTGTCACTAAGATTAATCGAAATAACATCTACCATTCCTGAATCAGCGTCAAATGACGATTCTTTTGGGGTTTTTTAAGCGTTTTTAAATTTTCGGTTACTATTTGCTAGGGTCAGCCCATTACTACGTTTCTCTCTAAGGAGGAAACCGTAATTGGCAATGCTTAACGCCAAGTGACTTAACAATACAGAATGGAAATTATTTAGTAAGTTAGTAAGAGAGCTGCTACAATTTAGTAATGCTACAATTAGTAAGAGAGCAGTTACAAATTTTGTGAAATTGGTAAGAGGATATTACACCTTTCTTGGCAGAAAACTCAATTTTCTTGCCTATGTCACCACACCCTGAAGAACTACACGATATCTCTTTTTGAAAATGGCAACAGCACCCTTCATCGCAAGTTAATTTAAACATAATCCTTCCCGAAAACATAGGCCTCGATATCTCATATCATAAAAAAATAGACGAAAACATAAGACTTTAGAAAGAAAATCATGGAAACTATGACAAAGAGTTATGGAAACCAGGCTGCGTAAAACGCATTATATTAAATATCTAACATAATTTAACCTAACCTCTAACCACCTTTATATATTAAATATTTAATTCAATTATACCTACATCGTAGTTTTTCTCACTCAAAATAAGCAAATCATAACTGATTGCAAAGAGGCAAACCGGTTTTTGTCAGTTCTTACAGAGCGAAATTCTTGAGTTTGTTCCGTATAACCACAGTTTATATAATTATCAGTTTATATTAAACTGTGGTATAACCACAGTTTATATATATAGATAATTATATAAACTGTGCGTATAACCAACAAGTACCAAATATTCATATAGGCCTATACTAAATTCTTTCCTTTAAAAAATTGCCGCCAGAAACTCCCCGAAAATCAGAGACCGGAGCAAATTTACCAGTGCAGCCCTAAACATGTCTTAGCTTTCTTTTATGTACGTAACTTGTAGACCGTAACTTCAACAATAATGCGTTTATGATGGACATTGACATCTGGAAGTGACAATGTATTTCCAAAATTCCCAGGACCAGTTTCTCCTGGAAACAATTCAGGGAACGGTGACGTCAGACATCAATAAAATCGATTGTTTATTTTCTTCTTAGATGCATCAAAGCTTTAAAAAGAGTCATTTAAGGATTCAATCGTCATTTCTAAGTAAATTTGGTGGTTTTGAACAAAATTTGGAAAACATATTGGGGTTTAGGTACAACATTTGAGAAATATCTGTTTTTATGAATTTTCAGTCTTGTTTACAGATTTAGATGGAATGCATATTTGCTTTATATAAGACTCTATCTATGTGTTTTGTTTTCGGTACTTGTTTAGAATCCGGTAAACACGCTAAGAGAAACGGATATAAAATGTCAAAGATGCTATTCAAAACCGGGTTTCCGCTAACTAGTGAGGTGTTGCTCACTCTTTGGAAACGGTTTTTGGTTTTTCAAAATCAGTTTTTTTTGGGTTAAAGGGGCAAAAAAAGGTACATAGGTTAGGTTATGTATTTAATTTATGTTATGCTTTACCCCCACCCCCTCTAATGTGCAAATATATAGCCCAAATTTGTTCATAAACTATTATATTTTCACCCTTTTTGTTCTATTTCACTAGCATTAACGAAACTTCACTTCTCGAGTGTTTATCGGATTCCAAACAAGTACCTTGTTTTGATACAAATGCAATGGTTTTGAAGAAAAACTTAAAGGGTTTCATGTTGGTTTTAAGAAATTATTATGTATATTAAAAAACTTTCTTAAACGGTCATAAACTAAATTATACAAGCTTGTATATTAGCTGATAATATTGTTTCGTTTTTAGTTTTATATTGTTTAAAGTACAAAGGACACTGAAAATGAAATCGCGTTACTGAAATTGGAAAAGTGGA
Source organism: Artemia sp. Kazakhstan ARC1039 (assembly GCA_029168905.1). NCBI lineage: Eukaryota > Metazoa > Arthropoda > Branchiopoda > Anostraca > Artemiidae > Artemia > Artemia sp. Kazakhstan ARC1039. The sequence goes on from JAQQPU010022728.1 coordinate 7,270, forward strand.
AACTTGCACAGCCATCTATATTTTGAAAATACAGGTTTAATCGACTACTCAATTTTCACTGAAAAACACTCCATAAAACGTCATCATAACTAAATAAAAATATTTGAAATTGCGGTTTTCAGGTATGAAAAAGCCCAAGATGCGTCCAGGGGGGAGAGGACAGAAAATAATACAGTAACGTTACAGTAACAAAAAGTTACAGTAACGTCTTTGCAATTGGATTGGAATAGTTTTAATAAAGATAATATCATCATCTTACTGATGGAAAGATGTCTTAACATCTAACCGTCAGGAGCACTAACATCAGAACCACTACAAAATCCGTCAGAACATCGACAAAAAAAAAATCCGTCAGAACCGCTAACCGTCATAACATCTAAAATTTTAAAGTTTAGTTTTTTGGGGTTTAGGGGGAAAAGCTAGCTAGGTTAGGTTTGGTTACGTATTTAATATATACTATGCTTTACCCCCACCCCCTTGATTTGCAAATATATAGCCGAAATTTGTTTCTAAACTATTATATACTTATTACTATAATATAAACATATAAATTTTCTTAGATGTTATGACGGTTAGTGGTTCTGACGGATTTTCCTTTTAAATGTAATGACGTTTAGTGCTTGTGACGGTTAGTCGAAATGGTAGTACCCCCTTACTGATGACTTTCATAGAGCCTAATTTCATATTCTCAGTCAATTTTACTTGCAAGAACTTATTTTTATTCTTCCCTATATATCAACCTTTTCCCCAAAGTATTTGTTGGGCAAATTGGATTTCCAAAAACCATTTCCATAATTTCATTTTTCACTGCTGAATGGAAATGTAAGAATTTTGTAGTATTTACAAGCACTAACCCAAAATCTCTTATTGCTGAATACATATATATGTTAATTTTTTTGTTTTCCTTTTTTCCTTTCGTTGTTTCTGGTGTGTTGCTTTTTTCTAGTCGTAATGTTATTGATTGCACTCAGGAGTCAGTTCACGGCCCAACAGGCTAAATGATTTTTATCTACATATAACACAAAAAGTTACTTTCTTGTAAAGGGGATTTTTTTTTTAATTGATATGCAAATTATGTGAACTATTCGACAAACCTAGATTGGCCTTAAATAAGGCTATAAAATAATAAAAATTATTCAAAATTTTTATGGATGTTTTACAGAGGTGGCCAAGCTTTGAGGATGTTAAGATGGAAGAGGACTGTTTGCCAGTGTGTGGTCCTTGGGTGGCTTAAAAGGGGTTGTGCAGGTTGTGATTTTTAATAGGGGTTGTGTGCACGACAACAATGACAAACAAGAATATATATTGTTTTCTTGGCAGTTTATTTTATTAGATGCTATTTTAAAGAAACAAGGGGATATAGAGATGGAGAGGAAACGTTTGCTTTGGAATTAAATGTGCGTATTTCTGATTATTAGAACATCCCTTTCCCAAGGGTTTCCGCTGTTTGTTGAACACTTACCCCAACAAATGGTAGACAAAATCGCCCCAACAGTCAGCTTTGAATAACTTCCTTGATGAAAGAAATAGTAAACTACAGGGTTTAGAACACCTTATTAGTCGTTTTTTTTGTAAAAATTCCATTAATTTAAGCACTTAAAGGGAAACTGAGAAAATAAATCTCTTTTAGGCTATGTAAGATCGTATTAAAATGAAAAGCCCTTCGGACAAAACCGTAGCAAAAATGAAATTCGTTTCTGAAGTTTATGAATGTGTGGAAACTTTAAATCTAACTTTTGGTTTCTATTAGAATCGAAACCGCTTTTCCAACGTGTTGCTTCTCGGATTAGACACTGGGCATAATAGGGGCTACTGGGTTGGGTGTGAGGCATCTTCTAGAAATGGGTTTGACCCCAAACTCCATAAAAAACGGAATTCTGAGCCTCTCATATCGAACGGGCGAAATTACTGTTTCTATTCTATGGGGTAGAAAAAGAAAAAAAATAGAATAATTATTGCTGCCACGAAACGAAAAAAGAACATGAAAATAAATGGAGTGACAATTTATCCCTGATGGAATTACTTTTGATGTGGTGGAAAACCAAAAATAAGAAAGAAAAGAAGGAAACTAGATAGTCTGAGAATTCTTCACGGATGAATTTAGGGGCATGAGCACATAGGTGGTACTCTAATTAGGTATGAGCTCCTCTCAGGGAGCCATCATGACAGAAGAATTTGTATAAAAGAACTTGATATTTCGATAATTGTAAGAGTCTGAATTTGGCTAAGAGAGATCTTCAGATTATTTGCAAAAGACAAATATTGTAATTAAATAATCAAAACACAAAATAAAAATAATTCAATAATTAATTGTTAATTATTTTAATTAATGATTTTGTTATTATAAACAAAATAAAATAAATAATTAAAACACACGCAGATACTTGTATGATATAGCGCCGACCACTCAAGTTGTTCATCCATTGACGCATTGTAGAACCGTTTTTTTCGTTAGTTTCTTTCAGCTTAGCGTGAGACAAGACAAAGAGAAGTGGCAGAATAGATAGGAAATATATAATTTGGGCTACATGTTTGCAAATTAGGGGAGGGCGGTAAAGTATTTGAACAGTGTGAAGTTAGAAAACAATTCCTACTTCATAATATGCAGAATAATTGTACCTAACACAATAGGCATACAGACCTAAAGTATTATGTTTTTATCATACTTAGGTACAGGGCTTCCACTATCCCCGAATTTTCGGGGATTTCCCCGAAAATCTATGTGTCTCCCCGAAAAAATTTATTTTCCCCAGAATCCCCGAAATTTCTCTGAAAATCACTCAACCACGGTTTGACCCCCTAGTGACTATCCATAGCAAACATTACTATACATACCATAATTTTTCACTACTCTCTTGTTCGTTAATTTTCGTCTCCTGTGTTACTTTGCATAAGAACCAGGCCAATAAAATTTAATTATAGACGGTTCTTTATATTTTAACAAAAGTATCACTTTCTTCTATTTAGATTTAATAATTTCGAATACAGAATTCCAAATGCTATAAGATTCTTACATTTACATTATTCGTGGTCAAGTATCTTGACAAAAATTATCCAAGATTCTGGATTTTGAAATTGAACTTCTAAAGAAAGAGAATTGTTTTGAAAATCGAATCATAAGTTTAAATTTGGCTTTCTTTTGCTATTTTGGGTTTTGGACATACTTTATTAATGTTTAATACTTAATAATTGAACGCATAATATATTGAAGAAATTGATCTTTTTGCCATGAATTCTTACCATTTAAATTTTTGTTTCATTCGGTGTGTAAAATTTAAGTTCTTTTCTTTTTATCTGAGAATAGTATTTGTCATACCACCCTTTATCCTCAAACGTATTCACCCAGCACTCCCCTCACAATTATTATTCTGGTCCCTTCGCCCGTGTAATATTTTCAGTGACGTAATATTTTAAACTGCAGTTTTAGGAACTTTTTACGGTCTTGCAAACCTGTTAGTTAGGCAAAGGAAATTTTACCGAAAATATATTCTGCTCAAATTCGGGATAGACAAGTGAATTTGTTTAAATATATAAGGCCTAACTTTACAACTTCTAATGCTTTNAATTTGTTTAAATATATAAGGCCTAACTTTACAACTTCTAATGCTTTAACAATTAATAGCCCTGTATGAAGGCTAATTCTGAGATAATTTTTTTTTAAAGAAAGTGTGGTATAATTTATTTCTTCGTAAGAACTATCCCTAACTACGATCTTCTTACCATAAAAAATGCACAACTCCCTCCCCCTCCTAATGAGGCAAAACTTAGCTACAGACTACGTAAAAGGTCGGGGAATAGAGGATTCAAACGGAAGTAACCCCAAAAATATTATCCATAAGAAAATGTACAATACAGCTTAAAGTAAAAATTTGGGTATTAGGCTCATATTGTTTTCTTGTCAAGTTTTAAATATTTTCGGACTCATTTATCACGAACAGTTGGTTAATAATGCCAAATAATGTTAGTGCGAAGTAAAAGAAATTAGTAAATTTTATATAATTTGTAGCCTACAGCTATCATGTCCAGGCATTAGATGGGCTGATATAAAAATGAGACTGCAATAAGCATTATATTTGGAATATGGATGGTCAGAGGGTTGGTGGGAAGGTTGGGGGTTAATCGGTGACTATATAGTAATTATGAGGTAACCAAAAGAAAAAAAAACATAGTAGAAACAAACAATGAAAAAAATGTATGTTCGGAGGGGGTATTTTCCGCACGGGGGTGGGTATTGTCCGAGGGTATTTTTCACGGAGGATATTTTCCGCGGGGGTACTTTCCGTGGGGAGTATTTTCAGCAGAGGAACATTTTGTGCAGGGTAAATTTT